>LUCM01006694.1:138520-268861 GCA_008360955.1 Fasciolopsis buskii
ATTAGATGAGCTTCCATTCAGCTATACCCCACTGCCTTGTCAGAACCAAAGCCTTTGTTTGAGAACCCTAGTGGTTCTTCTGCTTAGCGGATGGACTCCTTAGTAATGCCCTCCATCAATCCCTACGAGTTATTCGTCTCCAAATAATTCCATACTGCATAGGTCGTCGCGCAGAACAATCAGGATCATGCTATTCATTGCATCGAACGGGGGGGTAGTGATAATTATGCTACCGCTCAGAGTTCCCTCTCTTTTATTCCACCTGTCTCCGACCGAATCTCTTTGCTTCCTCCGCCTAACCATAATGCCCCAACTGATAACACACCCGATACTCGCAACGGTTCATCACCAAACAGTGTGGTAGGTGGTTTTCAATCTGCTAGATCACATTTGTTCTAATCTCGCCAACCTCTGAATCTCGGTTCCTTCAATGTGTGCACTTTTATGCAGACTGGACAACAGGCATGTTTTGTTCTGACAATAGATTTACTTTCGATTGAAGTCTACTGAGTCAGTAAAACACGAAATCAAGATTCGAGTAGAGTGATTCAACTAATTTACGCCAAATGTCCGGTCAAGATATTCCCTGCACAATTCACGAGACGAAGCAGCTCAAGCTGTGAGTCAACGCGATGGAGGAGCAGTCTTCGGTGAGAAGGCTGCAGTCCTTTATATACCATAAAACTGCAGGGATGAGTTGATGTTCAGAAGGATGACTGTGTTAAGCGCAGTTTATTTGTCATCTCGGCATACGCACAAACAGACTGCAGTGCTGACATGTTAAAAGAACAGTTTCACAATGAACTTTTCAGTCTTGTTCGGAAGAGCAAATGCTCTGACTTTGTAGTGGTGGCAGGTGAGTTTAATACACCATTTGGAAAATTGAATCTATCGGAAGCCTATTTAGGTGAGCGCTGCTCCTTGCCTGCTCACCGAATAGATATTGGGGAAAGACTTTTCAAGTTTTGTACAGACAATTATTTATTTCTATCTAGTACGAATTTCCGACACAGTTCACGTCGCACGGTGACATGGTGCTCTAACTCGACATTTGGTTTGAGTCAGATCGACCATATTGCAGTGAGCTACCTTCGGCGCGGTTCTGTCCAGAATTATAGATCGCACTGGACCACGTACGCCCAGCGGGACCATGCGTTAGTTTTAATACGATTTTCGCTGCAGCTCAACGGCCATCGACACACCGCAAGCCCACTTGATAGTCACACTTCTGTCTGATTCGACTGTTCGCAACAGCTACGAACGGAAACTATCAGACGAGGTAAGAACCATGATCAACAGCAGTACAAATGAGCGTTGGGAATAAATCAAGCAGGCAGATTGTTTCGCCTACGGTCCCATCAAAGACACTTAGTCTCGCAAGAGTCGCTTAACCTAATGGAGCAAAAACGCCAGCTCCCTAACAGTAGAGAAATGAATGAATGAAAAGAGTCGACAGCTGCAGCATTAGTTGTGGATAAACCACCAGAAAACTGGTGGGTTAAGGTAGCCGAAGATATGGAAGTGGTGGCCGTTTCGATTAACAGTCAACGACTGCCTAGGTTTATATGTGACAATGTCGGGCAGCGAAATTCGATTAGTGAGGTCATGTGCAATAGGAATAGAGAGCTCACTCATGCTAGACAATAAAGGATCGGTGGTTGGGCTGAGCACTTTAAGGATCAGTTCAGTTGGCTGCATGCTAACGTATTGAGGCTGACGTCTATATCTGCGAACCCCTGGGAGGTGACTGTTGACCAGCCAACGGAATTGGTCGGAATTAGTCGAATATTGAACTTCTGAAGAGGGGACAAGCAGCCGGTACCGATGAACTTACCCCAGTCTTTCTCCATTTGGGTGGAGAAGCCCTGATAAAAGAAAGCACTTGCCTCCTTGACTCGTGATATCTGGAACGAGGAACGTATTTTGTTATCGTGGGATGAGTCACTGGTCGTACCCATCTTCAAAAAAGGCACATGGAGTAACTTAGCAATCATCGTGTGATCAGTTTAATTCCGATAGTTACTAGGATGTTAGCTTCGATAAGGCTGCATCGTTTGACACAGATTCGCGACAGTGACATCCGAGACCAGCAAGCCGAATTTCGACCAGGTCGAGGTTGCATCAATCAGTTACTCGAAAAGCGCCACACACACACCGCCTCCCTACGATCGTAGTCTTTCCGGACTTGGAAGGCGCGTTCGACTCAATGGATGGGACAGCGTAATTCAGTGCTCTTTGCCGGACTGGTATCCCAGAAGAGCAGGATGCAGGATTCGTAGTAAGAAATGGAGGGAAGCTTTACGATATAGATTACGCAGATGAAGTTGTGTGCCTGTTCGGACCCGCGGATCATGCACAATATGCACTAGACAGATTCTCGAGTTCTGTAACTCGGTATGGCATGTTCGTTGGACCTTCAAAGTGTAAACTGCTGTTACCTGGCTGGACGACAGTGGTGCCAAACTTGATACTGGATGGAGATGGGCTAACAATTGCGGACCCGTTTCACCTAACTTGGTGGCTGTGTGTCGAACGATGGTAGCTCGGAAGTGGAGGTTAATACGCGTATATACAAAGGCTCGGGCAGCTTATACTGGACTGAAGCACTTGTGGCGTCGACCTGATACTTCCAATAAAGTTGAAAGGTCGTGTGTACTGTGCAGCAGTACGCTCAGTTCTGTTGTACGGTTATGAAATATAGAGTATGTGTCGGATATATTCGTCGGTTGGAGGTTCTCGACTACCGCTATCTACGAAGTGTGGCCAGGATTGGATGGAGTGACCGGGTGTGTAATGTGGAGGTCAGGAATCTAGTACTAGTTACCCGCTCTAAAAACACCTTATTTTATCGTATGAAACTTAGTAGACTACGCTGGTTGGGTCACGTTTTACGTATGACGAACACTTGTCTACCGCCCTTGTATGTCCACTCCCTGTTTCCCTTGGATATACACTCTTTTTATAGAAATGTGTAACAGCAGTCGGTGAGACTTACCTAACCGTTTAACGCTGAACGATAATTAGGAATCATTGTGAGTCATCGCGATCAAGGACAACCTCCCTCTTCAGTTAAGATCAAGTGTACATTATGGAAACCTGAATTTCTATCAATTTTATTGATTTCTTTAGTTCTGTTTTTCTCAACTACGTGAATAATAAAAATGTTGAGTACAGAAAATAATAGGCTGCAGTAAACCCGAATTTAATGAGACGGGAATAGACCAAGTCGAATGCAGTATAGCCGAGTGTTTTGTGTTAGAATAGAATAGTGTGTAGTATGGTATAGTATAGTGTAGGCTAGGGTAGAGGTATTCTACTGCTTACTTGTAGGTCTTCAACTAACTTCGAAGCTTTGCCCTCAGTCTTCTCAGTATACGTTTCAATTGGTTTTCGCCATGGCTGACTAACCTTAGCAGAAGACATACTCAAGACAAGCGGTCAGTCGTGCCGGAGAGTGCGGTTGATTTTACCATGCAAAAAGTTTGCACACTTCTCTTGGGGCACATAAACCGCAGCTACCCTGTGTCGCCAGACCAATCGAGTGTGGAATTTACTCCCTCAGGAGCATGTGCATGAACCATGGAAATTATGCTTTGTTTGTTTTCGTCATTTTACACTCCTACAACCTAGGCGTCACCTCTGACGCGTCCACTGGCACGTAAGTTCTTCTCTTCCGCGCCAAAGTCACTTAGCCTTGACTTTAATCACCCAATGTATTCGTCACATTCGCACCGGATGACTTAGTAGTCAGTATTTTTTGCGTACCTGAAGTAGGTACTGCGATAACGATCCATTGGGAGGATAGTTCAGTTCCTTGGTTTGTCTTGTTTTCAATCCTGTGCACAGTGTGCTCAACATCCACTCCTTGGTGGGGAAACGATTTTGTTCAGTCAAAAACATGCTATTGACAAGGGTGGACTGTGGAAACTTTTTTATCGCCCGGTTTCTTTGATTCATACGTGCAGTCTTTATTTTGCTAAAACAAATGAAGAACGAGGAGCTACAGTCAGTAGATGCATACCATTGGCTGGGGAAATTATTGAAATTTACCGCCCGTAGACAGTTGGGCTTATAGATGGGCGGTTGCTATATCAAAAGTGATCGTTCCTGCATTAACATCTTTAGAGAGAACAAATTTTGTAAAAACCAGATAAGTGCTTCACTGAGAAATTTTTACAAACGTCAGGGTTATTTTTTTGCACCGCAACAAAACTCCCGGGTGTCGCTCTTCTAAACAAAGCGAGCTCATCACAAACGTTAGTTTTTCATCAACCCCTTATTAAGAAGTTCCCATTTCGGTCGTACTTATCAGTTACAGTAGAAAAACGGATAATAGTTTCCTCTTAGTCTGCCACCATTTTTGACTGTCTCAGGTCGTTCGCCGGAGAAAATATTCCTCCCGGAACAGTCTGTCAAATTAGGAGGTTCATCGCCCATCATCACCATTATCGCCACCACCGATCACATTAGATTTGTTCCTATTTGGGATATCACTCGCTTGGCGACGCTGAAAACCGTCTAGCTGTTTGCTTTTTCACTTAGAGTTCTATGTCCTGTCTCTCAATAGCATAACCGTATTTCCTGAGATCGATCAATATTAATCGGCACTGCGATCTTGGCCCCATCTTGGTGCAGAGCTTACATGACACGGCACAAGTGCCGTACAAATTTCGGCGACCAATCCGGGAGCCACGAAGTCGAAGTGCCGTAAGTTAATTTTCGATCTACCTAGCATACTGAATTTTGCGCTGACTATGCTGGTTGCCTGGTTGCCTGGGTTCTGGTGCACCGCGCATGTTTCTGATTGCATTGTTTTGGCTATACACTAGTTTTTCGGTAGATTTACCAATGTCCTGTTGCTATTGTTTCCCGTAGTATGGTTTACATTCTGAATCCATGCATAAAGAATGCAGCCGGCATCAACAAAACGTCAGTTTTCTCTTCATGGCAACTCTTTTAGTTTGAACATATTTCACTCAAACCCAGTGAAAGTAAAGTTAATTTGTGTTTTCCGATGAATCGCGCTACTGTATGAACACTGCATGAAATGCTATAGGGTGGTATGACAAGTTGGCAGATGAGCAAGAGGTGAAGAAACTGTGCAAAACTAGTCGACACATGGACGCGATTTGGTTACGAGTATTAGAAAAAACACCGTGACCGGCGATGGTCAAACGGATAAGATCGTGGCTTTTAGATATAAAGGTACCGAGTTTGAATCCGCCGATCAACTTCCCCAATCGGCAGCCCTCTGTTGGCCACGGCTCCCTTCTTGAAAATGACGAACATAGCTATTTCATTAATGAAGTAAAAGATAAAATGGATCCATGCACAAATACCTCTGTTGCGCAGAACTCCTTTTGTCATCAGACCTATCTCGATTGACCAGTTAACGAGGTCATTTTTTCTCCCGTTAGAATTTTCTTATCCCACGAGAGTTGTTGAAGCTTTATCTTAGGTACACTAATCCCACCAGCTGACTTACGCGTAACCGCCGGAAGGGACAAACCGCTGAATGAGTTCTATGGTATGTCAGCTCCAGCTTTCTCCAACGGAATTCAGAAGCGGTTTTCTCATACTACCTGTCGTGGTTGGATGTGGTTCTGCATCTGCGGTTATTGATTTTGAAATCTTCAGGAAACAATTTACAATTGTAACCTCTAATCATTGGTTCCCCGTACACCGATTTCGTATTTGCGTTTGTTGGGTTGTTGAACTGAGTTCCAAGTACACCTCGGTAGAATTTGGAGTATACGCCTAGCCAGTATCGTTGAAGTGTTTCATCCTCGATCACGCAATTGTTCGTGCGACTTCCGCAATGCCAAAAAGCATTGCATCTGAAGTCGGAGGTTCAAACGTGACACGATTTCCGTTACGGGATTGCACGGAAAAGTTTAGTTAGCGTACTCTATTCCATTGTCTCTTGGTGATGTAGCCTGTACAATGCGGAAAAGGACAACATGTAATTCTTCGAACCAAACACGAGATTTTGTGCATCCGAATCCTTTTAGAAATGTCTAAGGGGAAACAGCAATCTCGATCACAGGATTGATTCAATTCAGTTGTCTTCTGCTTGTTTCTCAGTAGTCTCACAAATGCTTTTTTTCTGAATCAATTCTTGCGTGAAAGTTTGTTCACAGTTGAGCAGTAACCGTGAAGTAGTGGGAACTAATCTACATAGTGATCATACCTCTTCTTTCACTGAGGAAACTAGGAAATCCATTGAAATACCTGACCATCATTTTGTCGTGAATTGCTTTTTGCTGTTTGTTAATGTGGGATTTTCGCGAAATATTAGCTTGAATGAGCAAATTGTTTGAACGGACAGTACCAATAAATATCCCACCCGAAGTACTTGGCTTGTGTGTCAACTTCGTTCCCATTCTTTGCTGTTATGATTAAGAATATCATAGTAAAAATCACCCGAATGGCTGGTGGTGGCCAAACGGACAATGTCGTGGACTTTGGACGCGAAGGTGGCGGATTCGAATCCTCCCACCGCCGGTCAACTTCCTCACTTGGCAGCGCTCTGCGACCCCCTTCTTGAAAAACGATATACACTGTTATCTCATTAATAAAAGGAGTGAAAGAAAAAATCTATTTTGAGTAGGTTGGTGACTGATATGTCAATTCCACGTCTTTTTTCTGCCGATGGTCGCGCTAGCGGCTTTGGCTCACGAGGTGCAAAAGTTAATGATAATTTGTCCTGTGTTGTTGTCGAGGTGCATTTCACACTCTGAAGAGATTTAAATTCCCCACGGGAATCGTTTTTCACATTAAACAGGACTGGACCTTTTCAGTCGCGTTCATATCTAAGGGCTTAAATGGCCAAGGTAACAATATTTTTCCCTATATCTCTCATGTACCCCCGAGTGGTTCTCGATTCATGAAGAATTAGGCTGCCATTCGGAAGTACAAAGCTCCCCGCATGGGTGCATATTTCTAAAAAGTAGTCTTTATTGCTTCACTTTTAGTCTGAATTCACAGTCTGATCGTGACAGACGCTGCGTCCCACTCGGGTGGCCTTATCGGAATTACGAATCAATCCAAACGATCGGTTGAACGTGCCTGAGGGACTGGGCAACCAGATGAGGCCACCTGGTAACCTGAATGCTCACGCTGGTTTTTAAAATACGTATTTGCCAAAGAACAAACAATTACTGGTGGAAGTGATAATGAGCCGAAGTTTCGGTAATCAAGGCCAACCTTTCTGAAGATAGCTTTCAATTAATAACTATTTTAACGAAAATTCGGAAAAAGTACACCTTAGCAGAAAGGATAGAAGAAAATGTTCAACCACAAACGAGGAATTCGTACACAGACCTTAGACTTTATGATCCAGGTTTATTGGCAGACTAGGTCTTCTGCTGGTACTGCTGACAGGATCGATCCCAAATCGCATAGTTTGATGCATCAAAGCATTTGTAGCCCAGATCGAGAACAATCAGACACGCTTGTGGATGCAGTAATTTTCGGCCCTATGCGTATTTCAGTAGGCAGGCTAACATCAGGATTCCACCTAAAGGTTAATAGAAAGCACATCATATTTTTGCGCACTTTGAAGCTTCCTCTCTGTAAGTTCTTCGCGCGCACACACTGTGATCGAATGGGACCTAGGATAGAGTGCAAATATGCTTGTCCTTGTCCGCGTCTCGTGCTTGCCTTATCCCCTCGCCTCCATCTGGTCGCCTTGAGATTGCGCATCGTTCAGTGTTTTGGCTTTTGATATTGGTGCTGCATTGTTGTTTCTGTGCTGTGCTGTGCCGATTTTCTGCCTCAGATCTGTGACAGTGGTTTGCGGTGAACGAAGACATATGATATTGGGTGTTGTTCACGCCATCCCGCATCGTCTCGGTAATTTTTCCTCCATGCATATCTTATTCCAGGTTGGCTTGTATTCCAAACCTACACAATGTCCATGCACAAACCAAGCCCCGGCTCCAATGACCCGAAGCTTTATACCTTGTACCAGTTCTTACTCACTTGGCCCAACCAACAATCACATGAGACAAGAAAGTGACCCCAGTCAGAATAGTTCTCATCCACCTTCCACCGTCTGCCCAATGTGTGCGTGCACAGCGGACTGCTGTCAGCCGTTTCGCTCGACGAACAATACTTATACCGCAGTACCCAATGAGCTTTATCGACCACAGAGCCAACCGACTTGCTACTTTTTCAGTCATGGTACCCCCAGCATGCCCGACCTCGAAGCCACCGAGATTCGACGACCAATGACCCACTATTCTACTCTCCCGTGGCCTACCACAAGTCCCAGTCCAATCGACAAGTACACTAGACTGGTACCGCAAGAAAGCAATGTGTCTTCCATTCCAGATCCGAATCGAACAACCAATTTCTGGTCAGGAAATTCATCACAACCGACTTTTAGGAGTAGTTGTTACATGCCTACGCCAATGCTTGCCTCATATCCTTCCGTTCCAAGGCATGGACAGTTCGCATTTCCGAGTAAGTTTTTTTCGCGAAAACCTCATCGGCATTACACGTTTTCTAACTGTCCAAATCGAAATCCATCAAGCACATGCACAACTTGCTTTGGCAATATCAATGCCCAGGTTTTTATTGTCAGTTACTGAAGCTAATCGAAACTTAAACTTTTCCGACTAACTCGAATTCCTGTCACGGATACAAGGAACGCGTAATCGTCGAACACAGGTCTGTCCCACGAGGCAAAGCACATTCTTGTACCTCAATAGAATATAAGTAGGTGTGCAATTCGACCACCTGACTACAATTTTCTACTAGGGGAAAAATCGCGGTGCCATTTAAGAATGGGTAGTTGTCTGAAAACATTTTGTAATTCTATTTCTGTGACCTGAATTCCGGACTCAACACGAGTCTCCTGCAACTCCGGATGAATTATAAGAAAAGTCATTTTTCCTGAGACTTGGGGTCGAAATTCTCGACTTTAACAGGCTGTCACCATGGTATGACATCGCTCGTCGTTTCTTCACTGATACCTCCAAATTGCAGCCTAGTCATGATGATATTAGCTTTGCATTAGTTGTTAAATTATCTTAACTATTGAAACATCGTAAATGACCGTGAAACTGTGTCTGAGTGCTGAGACCAGAATTAGTCCATGCGCATCAAACGAGTCAGTTTTGTCGTTCAATAACACTTCATCTCTCATGCCGATTGACCTTTGTGGTTCTTCGTGCTCACACAAACAAACAAAATGGCTTGTGATTCCCTGTCAGACTAGGTCCCAGTTACCTGAATCGAGGAGCACAAATCGACTGTATACGCGACACTTCCATGCTCTGTCTTCTGGTGCACATTCATGTACATGTTCAAATCGCCATCTCTAATTGGGTTACGCCGGGCAAAATGAAATTTTGACCCGTGGATTGCTCAGCTACCGTACATACATACATACATGCATACATACACGCACGCACACACACACACACGGACACATCCACATGCTACGCACAACTCAATATTACTAGACTGACAAATTTCATGCTTTTGTGTGCACATTTTGTTGCACAATTAAATGACAATGTCCATTATCGATCGGAACCGCGCTGACTGCCAACTCTCCGAGCCTTGGACTGCTGTCAATTTTGTCGCTGGGACTGCACCCTTAGGTAGATCAATGCTACCATTACACAGTATCTGTAACATTTATTTAGTTACCTGCACCCGTGGCCTTCCCATACTTCTAGCCGACAGTTTAGGCCCATTGTCATGATCTCTCGCTCTCGTTCGCTCTTTCTCTCTAAAGTCTCCATCGCTGTCGTTTTATTTTCCATTGTTGGTGGTTGATTTCAATAAGTCTGTCTGTACGCATGGCTTATTAAAGTGATACCTTGTTCATGGACCGACACTGATATCAGTTCAGGGTTGTTTGTAATTCCGTCTGTGTTCACTTACTAATTGAACTGAATAACAGACAGTCTGCGTTGCACTGTTTGCTCACAGATTATGTATAATGGGGTTACGAAATCTGTTTTATTTGTAAACTTACAAATACGTCCGAGTAAGTGAAATGACTGATTTACGTTAATCGACCATTGTGCGAACGTGCCAACCAGACTGTTTGACCTGGTATCGGCTCAAAGCAGCACACATTCACCGATCCCAGAGTGGAACCGGAAATAAGGCTGAACGAGATTCTGAGTATCCCGAAGAAAAACATTATATTGTCGCACTAACAATGCATATATTCGCAATGTACATAGTAAGTACTCACAGGTACAGAAGCGCTTATGCGCTTTGGCAAAATCACATGACTTAGTCAATATTGCGGCAAGAATGCGAGAATTCTAAGTTTTAAAATCCGGCGCTGTTAAAAATTAATATTCATACTACAAATCGAACGACTGACCACTGCGGTACATTTGTCTTTTGATTTTCCGGAGAGTTCGTTAGATGTCATCTTTACGTAGTTTAGCGTTTGCTGATTTTTGTTTTTTATCGACCACAAAATTTCTATCAATCCATGTGGAGTGAGAATAATAGGTTGGCCGTAGTTATTTGTATAGACCAAATACATTGTGTCCGTAGGCAAGTACAAACATTCAAAGGACACGTCATGGTGCCTATATGTGTCGATGCACCTAGTGTCCGACGTGTTCAGCTATTCTGCAGGGTTTAGAGTAAAGCAGTTTGACCTTTGTTGGTCCCAGTTATCGACCGCTGTAATAGATGGCTCAGTGGCTAGTCTGGATGCGACCAGGCCTCTGTTCAGACTTTGGTTACTAGAACAACTAGAGCCTTGGGAGATGTGAATGCATGGTTATTTTCATGATGAAATCATATTATTATTGATTATTGGAGGACATGGAGCGTCAGTTAGGGAAAATGACTGGTCCATAACTGTGACAACCTTGTGTACGGATAGAATTCGACCGCTAGATATCTGTCTATTTACTGTGCTGCAATTTTGCGGTGAAGACTCCTCTTCACATTTCCTGTCCTCGGTATATTTACAGAAATCAGTTTCTAACCAGAAACAAAATAAAGAAACTTGGCAGTCAGTTGTTCAAATCCTGTTGGCTGACTATAATCCCAATAGTTAAGTGTTCGGAACACCATTGGTTCATTTCAATGTGGCGGCAATATGGAATTTTCGGTGTGAAAAATGCCAATGAATTTCTCGGCTCCGATTTCACCCAGTTCCTTTTAAGACCTGAGACCTCGAAATTAATTAACTTAATTAACCCTCGTCAATGAGAGCTTTTTAATGTGCTTTATAACAGCTGCCATGTATTACGATTGTACTAACCGCAATTTTTATCTGTGGGTCTCCTTCTTAATGCCTGCCATGACTTTTCGAGGTCGAATACTCTGTACTTATCCACCTTCTAGTTGGCTGTGTGTGCTCACGGAGTGAAAAACACTGTGCCCAAAAAACTCAAACCTCACGGATAAATTCCAGTCTGGTAGTTGCGTTTTTAATACCCTGTATTCCCCCACCGCATGCGAATCTGTCACAGCGATCTCTTCCAGGTCTAATGGACCAATCTGCTCTCATCACTGTCATACAACTTTTCCTTCATGCAGCACCTTTCACAAGCACTTGTACGTATACGGTCCGCCCTTATAAAGAGCGAATAAAATAAAATGTTCCTCATTGTCGTCCGGACATTGTGAGCAAATCGGTTTCCGCTGGTAGGAACACTGCTGTCAATGGGGCAATAGCAGTATAGTCCAACGGCGGGATCACGAATGCTGAGTCCCCCCGTCCAGTTAACTGTTGCCATTTGTTCCCACGGCCAGACAAGTGGGCCGATGACGGCACGTTTCTCATACGGCTCTTTGATTGTGCGAGCATTATATATATATATATATATATATATATATATATATATATATATATATATACACCCATGGCCTTGTTAAAAAGTGCCTTTCCTGGGTAGTACTACTCACAGAATACTTAGTGTTGTCTGGGCGATGAAATGTTAATCAGCTAAGGGTATAGCATGGAACAAGTGGAAAAAACGTACGCATCCAAAATCTCACAGTCATCACAAACAGACAGTCAGACGTTGATAAGAAATGAACTGAAATATGCGATGCAATGATGCTCTTTTAACCGTGTGCCGCATCTACGAGACAATCGCGAAGTTACTGTGCGCTAGGGAAATCTACGGGTGGTGTGACCGAAAAACCGGCACTGTGGACTGGCACAAAAATTTCCCGCTTTCGTATTTGACAACTGATTTAAAAAAATGAGCCGCTACAGTGTATCATCGTCGAAAAGTTGTTTGTGCAATATATTTGTGGCCAATTGAAGTAATTTTCGGCATTGGCCCTTCCTAAAAACTTCAAAAAGAATTTTCCGAATGCGGTGAAATGCATTTACGCCTATTCGGCAAGGTCATTTTCCATGCAACTATTCATCACGTGATGGCGGCGCTCAACTGCTCATTAATAAGCCATCGCACAGCCGTCTCAACCTTGTTAGGAATCATCAGTAGTGTATATCCGCCATGCCGGAACTAGGACGCGAATCCTGGACGAACGATTTTTGTGTCGATTTCCATAGCCGAGTTCGCTCCCAGGGGAAATGCACTGCTGAAAGTTCCCTTCGAGAATGATTGCAGTGCAGTGCTTTCCTGGTATGCCGAGCATCGATGTCACGTGATTACTAACTTCACAAAAACGTAATCCACTGTTACTACTAATTTAAACTAAGTTAATTCATACACTTATAAGCCGATTAGTACCGGCAACCTGGAGACCACTGTCTCAGCCACGGAATCAGTGTTGGGCCAAGCGATCGGAGAAGAAACTGGATACAAGTCAGACGAAGATGATGTAGAACTTGAGAACTGCCTTCCTGAACTTCAGCTGACGCTGACACTTCCAAGTGATTCGGAAGGTTTCTAGTACCTTAAACAAAATATTTGCAACACACTACTCATACCCTTCAACTCTGCGAAAAATTTAAGTAGAAATTTCCTTCCTTATTTATTTTATGGGACAATTGAAATGGGATTAACTTGTTTTGCGTGAATCTATTTTATCACCTGCCTGAATGGGGATGTTCTTTATCAAGTAAGGCCCATTAGACCGGAGGAGGGAAGTGGGTGACCATGACCCTGAAGCTAGCAATGGCATAGAATCAAGTGAGGTCACACTACGTCGGGTGTTGTGACGAATCACCATCTACAGCTCAGTCAATCAACTGACTTGGGATTCGAACCTCTGGCCTTTTTGGTGAAAAAGGGTTGATCCATTTGATCACAAATGTTTTACTTCTTTGCTGGATTTCTGTTTCCGTCTACAGTCAACCAAATTTGCGTAACTGTAGTTACAACGTCATAGTCTGCGGAAGCTCAAAAATTCATTTCCACCAGGACTAGGAGGGGAGATTGTGAAGTAGCAGTTTTCAGATGGTAATCTCCATCCCTTAGTGATTACTACCAGCTAGACTTTAGGCATATCTACTGGCAGAAGTGTAGAACTCGTCGGAAGAAGCAATCAGGGTCGCAACAGCTGCTCGGCACTTAACCGGCAACGCGGCGAAAAGCCGATTGGACGGGATTTCCCGTTTCTTCCAAGTTATGTTTCTTCATTGTCGTCAGTTACTGATACTAAACTAAATTAGTTCTGGGAAAGGAGTAGCAGTCACGTGTAGATTAATCGTCGCGAAATTCGCTTCTACGCACCATTACAGTGACTGCCGGGCTGTAGCCAATGAGGTCTGTGTCCAAAATACATTGTATTCATATCATGATCTGTCAAATGTGCGCTTCCTACCCATGATGTTAGTGTCCCGATTAAAGCAAAACTGTTCCGGTCCATCGAATTGTTACCTTCCTAATATGCGTTGTCTAAAATTCAGTAGGATTAGACGCCAGGAATGTGTCATCGATACAAATTCCAAACACTGGAAAGGCGAATGAATCCTAATAATTGGTAGTTTTAGCATTTTTCTTGTTCCTTTGCATTCAAAATTGGCATCCGAATCCGTTGGTCTAGAGCTGTGATGGGACGTGTTCGGTATTTTCATTAACTCATTGAAATTCTAAATTAGTTTTTGTGAAGTTGTAAACGATAATTATAGCAAGAACAACCGGTCCTCTGTGGTCATAAAAATTTTCATTTCATTGCCTTTATGGATCCCGAATTTTTCAAGTACATTATCTTGAAGTATCATCACACCAAAATCTCTTTTGATTAAATCATGTTAACGTGACCTTGATCCGAGGGTCGAGCATCGTCCGAACTGCTGTGATTGGTTAGCGACAGTTTTCGCGCAGCACTCAACGAGAGTCATAAAACAAACGTACGCCAGAACAAGTCCCCATCAAAAGGCTAATTGGCCCGAACCATGAGAACATCATTGCTTCCCGGCAATGAAGTGCGAAAAAATATCCTCAGCGGTGAGTCTCACACATCCTGCAATCATTGTAAAGCAAAACAGTTTTCAACAATATCTACATCAGCGAAGTTAGCAACAAACGGGAGTGGACAAGAAACAGGAACTGAGACTCGTCGACGAAGAATTGGCTCCAGGCAGATTTCTACATGCCCTGCTGCTCAGAGAGACAATATCATAGCGTAGCAGCTTTAGAAACCGTAATTCAGCACAGGGATTGCCGACTTGGTCGGGCTGATAATGTACGAGTAAACCAGGATTGAATCAGACCTCCTAAGGATTTCCCACAGTGCAGCATGGTAATGCTATGTGATTACACAAAATTAATATCACTTTGGTAGAATTGGAGGGAAAATGCAATAACAAGAAATCTTTACGAAATCAGCAAAATCACTCACCGCTCAAGCTGACTGACGACACATTAATTCGTGCTCAGAGCATGGGCTATAGGTGAACGTGTTTGAGAAAAAAACTCGAGTCTGGTGTTTTTCGAGTGCTTAAGGTTTACCGGATGATCTGAGATTTGGAAGGAAAAGTTGCATCATCTTCACTCAGCAACGCAAACTGAACATTTTTTATTGATTTTATGAAAGACAAGCTGCATGTGATAATCCCTTCTGGATCTGTATTTGGACCGAGATAAATATCGATAGCGCCCTATCCTCATAAAAATTGGATTGCAAGTGTGTGTGTGTGTGTGTGTGTGTTCGTCCAAGCACAGTGCCTATCTTAACGCGGTTCTCAGCTTGGTTGCTTGTGCACCATGCAATCACAAATAGACCATGGTTGTCCGTTTAAACAAACTCTGGTGTAAGCGCTCAGGAGAGCACAGTTAACAGATTCGTGAAACCATTTTTCTGGAGGTTAAAAAGAAATCAGGTAGTGGACACGTAAATTGATGAATCAGTCCAGCTTTACCAACTTATTGTTTTGACCGAAATATGATCTGTCCAATGGGTCGACAATAGATTTAGAAAACATCAATAGGAAACAAGCTTGTTTTCGGTGCTTCACAACTGGCTGAATACAACACAGTTTGCAGGTATTAAGACGGATGATCGAAAACTGTTTGTTGTTCGTGAAGGCTGCTTCAGACTCCAGTGGATTTGATATGGTCAAGTCTTATCGGATATAAAAATTGAAACTGAAGAAAGACAAAGAATAATTAGAACGGATTAATTTGTCAGTTGGCGCCTTTTTATTGGGACACGGTTACCTTGTCACGAATGCGAGAGGTGGTATCCAACTAGCGTACTGATTTGTATTTCTAAATCTGTCATTTATTCGTTGACCATCCTAAGGGATAAAGAGATTGCTTACCAGCCTCTCTTTTGCACGGAGCTCAAATAAACGCTGTTTTTGCCTACAAAACGAATTAAGATAAACACCGTAAGCATTGAAGTTGAGTGAAACTATGTTTTAAGTCGAAAACTGTCGGCATTTTGGAATCCGTTTCCGTTAGTAGGCGTCGTTGACAGATTGGCCCAGACTCGAATCACTTATCTTTTCTGTATTTCATTACGATGATCTCCACGATGAGTAGAAATATCTATTATGAATTAATTATCCACTGATAAATTACAAAACTAAGGAATCGAACTTAGAAAAGATCAGATGGAAATAAGAAGGTCTGAAGTTAGTTTAACTTCAAAAATAAGCATCATAACTGGTGCAGCCCATATGTGCTACTTCTGACAGGGTAACTGACGTTAGTACTTGACCAAAATTAACATCAGATGGCTGGTAATCGGCACTGGCGGTAATTCCCATATCAGACATGCCACGGGCAAGCTGAACCAGTCGTATTTCCTGTTTCCGTGATTTAATTCACAGTTTCCCCAGTCCACTTTTTATTTACGTATGTATACAACTTCGAAGAGGTATATAACGTCGACGGAGGAGTAGTAGAAACACTTCGTTCACAGCACTGAGGGGTTGTAAAGTGGAGCTGACTGGCGAACAGAGTTGAAGGCAATACCGGGAAATCCGAATTCAAGAGTGCTGCAACTGGGTTAATATACCCCTAATTCCAGAAGAATGCAGTACCGGACAATTCTGAACGGCAGAATTTAAGGATGGTTGGAATCGGTCTAAGATTTTTTGAATGGCTGATCCAGGGCATACAAAGATCTGCACAGGGCAGAAGCTACTCTATCCCAGCCGATGGCTCCGAGGTCACTGGTGCACGGATTTCGTTTTGGTCGACTGATACAGAGTTCAGTTTCATTTTGTACAATCATTAAACTTGCCCCCAGCGTGCTCTAGTTTCGGATTCTATCACACACCATCATCTGCTCCAAAACGGAAAAAAAGGAATTAAGAATAGTGTGAGAGATTGACTGCAAAATGGTAAGTTGGGAAACTAAACTAAGGAATAAACGTTTCGAATATAAGAAAATCAGTGACCGCGGAAATGAGCCGTATCACCCACTGTCTCTCACCATTGCTTCCGAAGATCTCGTGGACCCCAACCCGGTAGTCTGACTGCACCTAGACGAGCCAGTCCACTGGTTGAAGTTTTCATACTTGTTCAGATGTCACCAACTGGCTAAGTCGAACATTATTCCGACCACTCTCTGTCTCAGAGAACAGCGTACAACGAGGCAAGTGTTCTGTGATCAGCCGTAAAACATGTCCCAATCACCTACTCGGATTCAGTGCCTGTTCTAAGGACTGAACTCTTACGCCCAATCCCTTAGTTACTCACAAAATTGTCGCCACATTCTATCAATACGACGGGGCTCTCAATAACCATGCGTCGGAACCTCAAGGCAACACCGAACTCACTGCTGCTGTGTATGCTTGACCTTTGGTCGATAATTGAATGTCACGCTGACACCAAAGATGCCTCAAACTGGTGAGTGCCAATCAAGCCTTCGCTATGCGCGAAAGCATTTCAGTATATGATCATTAGGTGAGATGCTCCTAACTAAACAACTAAGTTTATCCAATTCCTCTCTAAGAACAAGGTTCGGCTTCTTGTCAACCTAATCCTGCAGCAGAGTTTCATGCTTCGAAGGTCCAAGGCATATCCCAAACATTATCATCTAGATAACTGAGAAAAACCCAAAACTTACTTGAATCTTTACCCTGTAACATATGGTCCGCGTATTCCGAGTAAGTCGGATTTCGGTCTAAGCAAATATCATTGTCACTATTCCCACATGCGAAAAGGGTCATCTCCATAGCCATCTCAATGAAAAAGTGGAAAAAGAAAAGTTGAGAGTATGCAAACTTGACGGACATTGCTTCTCGTGGTGAATCCAAGTGAAACATGGTCATAAGCGCAAACTCGGCTTCGACTGTTTGCATACAGAAATTGAATGAATGAAATGAATTTCTCTGGCTCATCCTTCAATGACAGGCCGCACCAAAGAACTGCACGATCGACTGAATTGAACGTGGCTTTCAGATCAAGCAAGAGAAAAGTCGTGAGTATACGGAACATGTGCTTAAGTTCGAAGCTTTATCGCGAACGGAATATGCCATCAACAGAACTTCGACCGGGATGGAAACCGGCATGAATCTCAAGCATTCAGTTTTCACGATCAATGAGATAATCGGTAAAGGATAATGTGTGTGAGCAGTTTGGATGTGATATTTACTAAACTAATTCCTCTTTGGTTTTCACACGAGGATCTATCACCTTTGTTGTAAATCGGTCTAATGAATCATCGTAGCCATGGTGGCAGAAGCAAATGAATAACTAACACCTCTAGGATCCAAACGTTACTCTGATCTTTGGATTTTCTAACATGCCGCATACCGGTTTGATTGAGACTTTGAAAATGTTATTTATTGCTTAAGCAAGGCACGTAATAGTCAGATATGTTTTACGGGATCTTTATTAACACTTACTTTTCAGTTTTCAAATCCATCACGATACCTGTAGTCAATCCACACTTTCGAACTGCTTGTCACAATTTGATTTTTCGCCACACCGCGTGGCGGCCCTCTGCTGGCCGCTGCCCCCTTTCTGAAAAATTGTATACATTATTATTTCATTAATATAAGAAGTAAAAGATAAAAGAAAAGAAAGGAGTTGATGATGCCTACATTTTAAAGATTGATGTCAAGCAATCCACATTGCGAAAGCAGTTTCGCATGACTTCCACCGATTTTCAGAGTATAAGGACAATGTGATAACTAAATAATTAACCGGTACAGAAAAAACTTGATAATGCTATTGCCGAAAACGAAGAACAATTAAGGACTCGTGATCATGTCTCCTTTAGTGACATTCTTCAGGATGTTGGGATGAGGAAAAATAAAAATAACAATGACCGACATGTTTTTGGAACTCCGTACTCGACGTGCTTTTACTCAGACCGCCGTCGGGAAAGCCCTAGGGTTAATGAATATTTTCTGTACAACATCATCGTTTGAATTTCGTGCACCCCGTGTACAGCAAAAACGAGCATTGGATTGTCAACGGTCGAAACTGAACGACTGGATTGAGATCGCTTGCTTATGGTTGATGATGACGGCGCAATGTTGAAATTTGTTCACGGTCCAAATCAGCCTCACACTACGAAAAAATAAGAATCTGGTAGCCGAACACTCGGGAAGAGGACTAGACCCTACCGGTCCCAGATTACGAAACAACAGGTAGCATTGGCATCCATGACACCTGGACGGATGGTTTAACCATATTCGTGACAAGCCAACCGATTCTGAATGTTGCAGATCGCTTGATGATACTTCCTATTTGGTTTCCCGACTTGTCTATTCCATTGTAATAAATGACAATCTGAGTCCGTCAAACTCACTCAATAAGTTCACACTGGATTGTGCCAGTTATGTACCCAGGCAGTCGTGGAACCGCGTTGGACGGAAAAATTCGCTCTTTTATGTCTTTGCGCATGCTCAGGCCCGCATAGGTCAGAAATGAGGATACGACTGGGTGCTTCATTTGTCACCGATTTTACTCGTGCTCTCAATCTGCTGCTCTCTCGCCGTCTCCTGATGTCCGCGTTTCACACCTTTTAGGTCAAATTTTGGTTAAATATTGCCATCATTGTGGTCGATGTGTTATTTTTAAGGCTACTTCCGCTTTCTGTTATTTAGTGTCGCCTGTCCGAGATATCCAGAATCTAACAAGGGAGACTTTCGACAGAAATTAGATCACAGTTTGAATGACATTAGTTGAGAATCATCCATGCGTTTCTGGCACAATGAATGACCAACTACAATCCTCAGTCTGAGTGATCTATCCCCGGTGGTTTGGTGTGTTAGCTCGGCTGAATTTCATATGATCTACAATGTAAGGTCATGTCAATGAATTTTTCTGACCCCAAAGATCATTATAATAGTAACGGGGATTATAGTACTGGATGAGACCAGCTCTGCCATTGGAGAAACAAGGCTCGTTTGTGCATGAAAACTTCGTCAGTAATTTTTTTCTCACCTAGTCATGCTTCATTGATAACCACCAGTTGATAAGAGCACTAAGAAAAACTATTTTGTTAAACTCTGTCGTTCTTTCTGTTCCCATCAATCATGGGCTTGAATAAATCTAATAACCAAGCAGACGTGATGGACAGTTCCTAACCGTTTGTGACAGGGGATGAAGTTGTTCATGTGGAATTGTTCCTAATCCAAAGATTTTAGATGATGCTTTATGTATTTCTGTACGCAAGGAAGACTGTTTTCTGATTCCATTATGATTACTTTGTAGGTCACCAAAAATGCTGACTTTGGACTGTGTTGTCGCAATTCGTTTGCTAAGATGAAATGCACTGAATATAGGTGGCCGGAGGTGTTGATTGGATAAAAAGCACAACGGGGTATTTCTATGCTCCCATCCGCAGGCTCTACCCGTCCTCACTAGTATGGGCAAATGAAAAAGGAATTGCCAACAGTCCTGACTTGTGAATTACGTGTTGGCCCTACAGCCTACCCCTAAAATAACCGACCACATCTCAGTAACGTTTGATTTCGTTTCCAAAGACATATGAATGAAATCCTTATGGCTAGTGTGGAGAATATGTCAACATCGATGCAATTTCGAAAGGACTTTCACTTCACCCGAGTGGGATAGTTATCCTAGAATACGAACTTATTCGCCATGCAGTATTAACCTCTAAATAATCATCTGGAAAACATAGAAGTATCCTACAACTGTCTCCTCCTTGTTAGAAATCAACAGCACTGCGTATCCTCCGCACCGAGACTGGAACGCTAACCCTAGACGAACGATTCTGAGTCAGGTGCCTCAAGCACTGACTGGTAACCGCTTCCTAAACTTCGTCACGTTATACCTTTTATCCGTCACTAATTTGCACTCGTGATGAGTCCTGACAGAGGCTAAATAGCTGTGCAGTGATTCCGTGTTTCCCTAAAAATAAGTCGGGCGTTGATGCCGCGAGGTGAAAAATTTCTCCCACTATTACTACTATTTTTACTGTGGCTGCCACTGCCATCAGTACTATTACCATTACTAATACTGCTACTTACAGCGAGTGATAGGAAAATTTTACGGGTCGCGATCGAGGAACCTGAGTTTGTTTGTTTATTTGTTCGTTTGGCATGAATGCGTATTTTATTTTGGCGACCAAACATTGTGGACAACAGTCAAACAGTCCATCTCCCGATCAAAACTGTTAGTTGCATGTTGAATAATTTATCACCAATTTGTGTTCTCATTTCCCATCAAAGCAGCTTTTCCGCCGCGTACAGCCAGAAGATAGGTCGTTGCTTATATTTTGGCGTGAGGCCAATTTACTGGAACCGAACTTTGATTCAGGCAGCACTATGTCAAAAAGCATAACTCACATCTGAACTATGATTCGGTTCTATTCTTCCACTCACTTGCAGTAAGCCGAAAGAATCGGATCAAATGTGCATATTTCCAGTGCCAGAAGAACAGATTCGCTCAGTTAGGATTGCTTTTTTGCCATAATTTGTTTCAGAAATAAACCCAGGTACTCAGTGGACAGATGCGAACATACTGACCAATGGGATTAGTTATTCCAAACACGTGATCCCTTAAAAATCAAGTCAAATCGGCAGTTTTTGTGGATGAAAATTCGACGTTGTGTATATCCAATCAGAATAACCGTAGAGATTCGAAAGATTTTGTCCTATTTATCCAGTGTGTTATAACAAGAGGAAAAATCGTATATCTACGAAAAATCAGTTTAGTAAGTGAGATGAAAAAATGTTTGTCAAACTCAACTCACATCCAACTTAGCCGAACTGCTTGGGCAAATGATTTATGGTCGTGAAGAGCTGAATTGCACAATCGTATCATGTTAGCCGCCTTCCCCCCCCCCGGGACATTTTTTTACTAAATATAACATTGATTTTCGTGACCGGCTAGGAAGTATAAACATGAATATTATTACTACCTCATTGACGGAAGTCAGCTGTCAACATCGTGATGTTTTGATCTGTAGAGCACGGGTTCGAGTCCTCCCAAGGCCGGCCACCTTCCTCATTAGGTAGCCATCTGGTGACCACAATCCTCCCTGCTGGAATAGTACATTGTCGTTTCGTTTATAAAGAAGTCAAAAGAAAAAGTCATGTCATCTTTCAGTTTTAAAAACCGTTTGGCAAATCTGTAGACTTGGGAAAAGGGGACGCCTGGTTGAAGACGTTTACTTTACAACCCAAGTGAAACAAAATTCTATGATCAGTGTTTGTTCGATTAGTGGATAGCCGGCAATACAATGTAACAATTAGGAGAGATCAAAGGGCAGGATATACAGACTGAACGACCTAGATCTCTTGCTCTCCGTTTGGGCTCAAATCAATGGGGAAACGTTATTCCAAAGGTTTGCAACTGTTGAATACCGACAAACAGAATTTATTGGATAAATCATTTGGCATCTGTTCCTAATGATCGATGAGAAGACACATGTGCTCAATTCTTTATGGAACCAGCGGTACGAACCGTTCGGGATTCTATTAGAGCATCCGTGGATTGTATCTTTGACACGTCATGCGACAAAATCTACCGGGATTTTACTATTTTACCGCATACGTACGATTAATGTTTCAACCACGCCTTTTTTAATTTGGTAAACACTCCACTTTGACTATTTTTAATTTAAAAGAACAGTCAAACCAGCATTGCTTTCACTCGCACAAATTAGTAAATCATTGTTCTCAATTCAACAAAATTAAATCACAACTTTCAGTTAACCGATGGCCACCACGGTACCACGATTTTGCCTCTGTCCAACCGAGAAGACCGATGCAGAGCAGAAGAGAGTGATTTTTTTCGAGTCAATAAGTTAATTAACATCTTTGTTTGGAAATCGCTAACACGACCGGGAAATGCGTGAACGACCAGTGCCAAAACTATGGAATTTTGAAATGATTTATTGACTAAGCAACTTCTAGGTAGGCAATTAATTAAAAACAAGGGAACAACTCTGAACGAAAAAAACTGCACTGTTTGATCGACTGTGTTAGAATTTGCTAGCCCACAGTAAATCCACCCAGGAGATAAATTTCTCGCTGTTAGGAGCGCATGCATATGCCTCCGCGTGTGCTTGTGCGTGTGTGTGTGTGTGTGTGTGTGTGTGTGAATGACAAAGCGGATTTATGTAAATGCATTTTTGTACTTTTTGATCGTTGATCGACTTCTTGTCTCCTTTCCTGTACGACAAAAAACGCCGTTGTCTATTCGCCGTTGAATGGGATTAGTCTACGATTCCGCATTATTACTCAGGAGGAATTGGGAAGGACCCCCAATCGATCGAGAGGATCGAAATGATCAATAGAAGCGAGAAAAGCCGAGGAAAGCTTATTGAAATAGGTAGTTAAGTCAAGTAGAAGGAAATACCTATTGTCATCCTTAGTGTTTATTGGTTCTGTTTTGTTCGAAATAAGCAGAACTCCCTATTAAAACTTTCGTATTTATAACCATTCGATGATAACTGATTAGGTGGACTGTGTTGTATCTGTCACCTGTTGACATTGTTTCTCAGTTTCTTCATTGATCTTTTTGAAGTGAGGCATTTTGCTTGATAACTATCCGATGACTGTGCTCACTACAAGTAGGGGTGGATTCGGTGCCTAATTGGTGATAGCAGTTTGGACTGACAACAGCCTAGATTTAAACTATTCAATTCAAGCAAATGGTATTTCATAGTCGAATGATATGGGGTCACGACGAGCAAAATCAGATTAGCAAGGATAGTCTCCATCAGAATGGAACTATCCCAACAGTTTCTATTACATCACCTCCAGTATGTCGGTTGTGTTTCGTCCAGTGTCAGATCACGGTAGGCACGAAGCGAGGTTTGAATGATGATGACAATTCCGAGACATATTCTTGATCTAAGGGCATCTTTGGAAATAACCTAGTCTGGCTTACTAATCCGGTAAAGTTATGGTCAATTTAATTTTTTTAATGAAACCATTGCTCAGTGACTCAGATGTTTCTCTCGCAATCACCGATATGTTTAATCTCATTGTCTCCAGAATATACTTATGAGCACTTAGCGATTTTTCAGATGGGAGACAGATAGACTCTGTGCTTTTGTAATTCATTTGGCAATTAACAAATGAAAACTTAGGACCGGGATCAAGATGGTTAGGAGACGTGTCTGTTGACATCAACTTAACTTGTCTTTGGAAATCCTAAGTTTTAGTATCGAGCAGCACACGATGGGCTTCGTCCAGATTCTTTCACCGAAAGGCAGTTTGTTTGAGAACGAGTCACTCAGATTTACTAAAACGTTCAACTCACTGTTAATCGTGTTTGCTTCAGTTGAGTGAAACGAAGAATTCGTTGTCATTATTAATTCCGTTAAGATTATCTTACCGGGAACGTAGCCTAGCAGATCACGCTGGACACGTGGATTTAGACCAATAAAACCACATGCAATTCACGTTGGTCGAAAAAGTCCCCGAATTGGGAGATAAACTCATAAATTCATGTTTCAAATTCATGTTCGTCATTTCCCCTCTCATTCACCCAAACAAAACCGCATGTTTTTTAGCAGTATTTCTAGTAACTAGCCTGAGTCTAATCCAAGTTTGTCTCTAACATTTGGATGGTGAATAGGGATGCACGGGAAGGGAGATGATCCTGCAGAATCCAAATGCGACGGGAATCTATCCTTTTGTCATGATGACGAGACAGCATCCCTGACCTTCTTCTGGCCCGGTTCTATACAGAGCTCTTTGTCTGGGAAAGTTCAGAACCTAAACCACTAATGGTTGTTGAATGATGTGTTTTTAGACATTCACCCCCTGGTACACCCCTTCAGTGAATAAATAATTCTCAAAATAGATGTGGTCCAAATTATGAAATTGTCGCCTTCTAGAGTTGATCCAGCTGGACTAGGAAGACCTCCGAATTTTGGCCCTCGGTGTTCTCACAAAGTATATATATATATATTGCATAAATCTGCGTGCTTTATGAAATATGGCGAAAGCCGAAAACAGTGAGCGAGGAAGAGTAAAGAATAGGAAACCGTGTGCAGGATCACTTCTCTATACCCAATCTCCACGTCATCGACAATACGTCATAATCCATGATTATTCTTTGGTCTAGATGCTGCCAGACAATGGCAATGTTAAGTTTGGAACTATACACCCAGCCTTTGGCCAAGCGATCTAACCCACAGGCAATAGGACGATCTGAGGTTTACGTAACGCGCTGAAGACCGGTGATTAATCGCTCAGTTCGTACACTGTTTTGGTGGCACTAAACATCGCAATGAGCGTGCAACCGTATGCATCCTAAGCCACTCGTGGATGGTTTGGAATCAGGATTTAGCTATCTCTCATAGAATGGTTTCCACAGGCCACCCGAACCGGTGTAGAGCTGCCGACATTTGCCTTCATTCTCTTATTTTAGCGGATGCACCTCTGCTAAGAGAAGGCAGTGCGCGGTGCATCTTCGACACATTCGATTTGAGTCGAGCGGCCATTTTTGGACATTTCGAGAGACTTTCAGAATGAACAGCCAACGAGGAACATGAAACACCCACCCCTACCACGTTGAAATATTTGAATTACCCACTTGGGTTTGCATGTAACTTAAATGACTGCCACAGTCAATAAGTTTATTAAATTCATGCTGTTTTCATTAGTTGTTTGTTTTCCCGTCCTCGTTTGTTGACTTGTTGGTTCCCCGCCCCCTACCTTCCCTTCGCGGTTTTCCAATGTTGAACAAGATGATTTCTGATTCTGACGAAAGTGAGAAAACAAGGGGGAATACGACAATAATGTGTATCTCTATTCTATATTACACGTTTTCAGTTTTGTAGTTCATTCTCTGGCATGGTTAAACCCATGGGGTATGAATTGTCCAAGCTCCTGTCTTATTCTGAGACTATTTGTGATTTTCAGATGAATATTTTCTGGGTAGCCAGGTCAACATTTTCAAAACACTGATTATGACTAAAACCTGTGAAATTCGAATTGTTTAGCGGCTAGGAAACACGTGATAAAGCGGATCGTCTGCCAAGGGAAAGCTTTTAACTGACCAAAATAAGGTAAAATTCAGGCTCATTGTGAGTGTCAACGACCGAGCATTGGGGTACATGCGGATTTCGAGGAAAACAAGCTGTGATAGTCGCGACAGAACCAGTCACTAATCCTTCTGGCGTCGATGTGTTTGCACCAGTCACCTCAGGGACTGGTAGAAGCAGGTCTTAGTGTGAAGTTCATTAGTCTTATTCTAATCCGAGTGATTGAGTAACTGCAAAACGTCTGTCATTAGACGAGTTTAAAGTAAGTTACATAATGCCGTTTTGCAAGCCTACAGTTTATTTTGTTCTGCTGAGCGGCCTCAAGGCCTGGCTCTTTCGCGTTGAGGTTTCTCGCCGGCTATCAGTATTCCTTCCTCTAGAGCATTGCTCGAGTCGGGTGAGGACATCGGGAACAGTGACGAGCTGTTTGAATTGGATGCTAATATTTGCTGTATGTCTTAACTAATCGCTTCGCACCGACTCCGTTTGTCTTGACACGTTTTGCGTATACCCATTTATTCACTGCTTCACTGTCCATTGCTGCTTGATCTAGATGAAACTGGAAGTGACGCTGTGATTAGGCTACAACGCCATGTAGAGATACGAAGCAAATAGCTTCAGCTTTGACTTCAGTTGGTGCATCTCCCTACTGTGTTGATATTCAAGAGGTAAAGATTACTAGGGGTTAGAAACTGAGAGATACGGTTAAGAATCAAAGTCAGCGGCACGAATACCATCCCGTCAGCCTGTGGGCATCCCGTTCTCCATGAACAAATGAACAATAGAAGAATTACAAATGTTTCTGGAGAAAACACTAAATTCTCCCCTATGTCAGAAACGAGTTTGGTTCAGAGTGTACTGAAAAACCAATGCGCCATGTGGATTGTTGAGTAGAAAGTTGATGGTTAAGTAATCGGTAAGTTGCCCCGGACTCGGACATCACGAGTAACCTTTTTCATGTCTGCTTTTACGTGGAAATGAAATTGGAATGGCCGACCAAAGGAGGTGGTAGTTAAGCAAATTGCGTTCGTGTTCATCTGTATTTGCGCATTTGTGCGATATTGCGAACTGGAAGAGTGTCCAGCAGACCCGCGTTACTACGATCTGTGCCCGTGATGTTGTGAACACTGGGGACCAACAAGGCGTTGTGACCCCTTAGGTGTTTATCCTTCAAGGTTGGCACTGTTGTCCGAACATCACACCAACGTCCCGTGGAGCGAGCGTTAATTGTCAATGGCTCACGGTAGAAGATTTTGGTTTGCATATGTGCGTGTGTGGAAGTTTGTGGTGCTGTCACTGCTAATTTCGTGATCTTTGGACATAGCGTGAATTCCGTCCGAGAGGTCAGAAATCTGCCAACTTTTTCCAACTAATCATTGTTACTAAACAAAATTTCACATACTGATTTCTTGTCTGACTGTTTCAACTAACTTATGTCCCACTGTAATTTCTTCCGGTGTTGCATTGGGACCACGCTTGTTCTCAAGCCGATGTAAAATGTTACCTATATACATTTTGCCTATTCCAAAGCGATGACTGGTCTGGATAAGTTGCACGTGTAATCTGGCTATACCTTTTCTTCTGCGATAGGTTTCCGGCCGAAAAGCTGCATGTACCCTATAGTGGAAAAAAGAACCGCAGCGTTTTCGCACAATGTCAAGTCAAAATCGAACCTTACACAACCGATGATGTGAGCTTAGGCTCTTCGACCATGTCACGTAACTCCGTCTCTTGTGTCCGAAATGGCATTTTGTTTAAGGTCAGATGTCCAGGCTGAACGTGAAATCGGGCGCGCAGACGTAAATGTGCATTCTAAAAGCAGTCAGAATAAACTCGACCTCCCAAATAGTATGGAGCTTGATGTTCCACAAAAAATAAAAACTCCCGAGGGATAATATTGTAAACACGAGGTTGAAGTTTTTTGTTACTGCAAGCTTAACTTGAAGTAACTCTTTTTTTCAGTTTCGGAGTTAAAACTAGGTCAGCTGGAAAGGTAATCCGTGTTTCGGAATCATATATCCATGGGATTTGTGATCAGTGGTAGCCGGGACTTTGTTTTGTTTCTTTTTTATCGCGCGGGTCAGTGAATTGTCGTCCACGTAAGTTTATGATCGAGCTAAATAACGGCGTGGATTATGACGATGTAACTTTTACGACATTGATTTTTAATGGCTTCTAATACTTGTTTTAATGGTTGAACATTGCTCAGAGCTGCTGGTGCCCCGTTTTTAGTCTCAACCAGATGGGAACGAGGAACAAATTGAAGTTCTCCCCATTTCTTACTCTTTTAAAAAGCTTCCTGAACAAAACCAAGTCTAGTCTGCTTTTCACGTTTTTTATTTCTCGTCTCATCGATGTTTCCAAATGGCCCTCGATAAATGAGACCATTGAGGTTTGTATTAATTCTCTATGAACAGGCACATTCTCACTCAATATACTTTCCAAACGGTCAGACCGATTATTCATATCGAATTACTTTTGTATAAGCCACAATGGTAAGGCAGTATATTTTTTGTCGATAGCAGAGTCTTCCAACTCCAGGGTACGACCTGTTCACGTATGTGCAAAACACATACCTGTCACACGAGCGATCTGATCAACTATCATCACCACCGCTCAACCACTGTGGTCACAAAAGTTCAAACGAACAGGACTTAAGCTGCACGAACTGGCTTCACTGATCCGTCTGACACGATCCTCGGACTGAGTACTTGTCTGCACCTGCCAAACTTCCAGTGCTTTCTTTTGTATTCGTCTACCCAAGATTTGTTTCCACAAAATCCAAAGAAAGAATGCAGGGAATTCGAGAATGGACATTTCTATTTTCGCCTGTTTATCAACGGAAATTATAATCACGTAACCAAAACAGACAAACGAACACCAATGTTTCGTCCAGATACCAACAAATATAGACTCATCCCTGATTTTTTCAATGCCAGATTAGGTCAGTAGTTCCGTTAGGCTTGGCATTAATAGTGCTAATCTCTTGGCACCTTTTATGGGACTATCAATGTCAAACTCAACAAATGTTGTGCACAAAAACTATGCCCATTTGTTTCTTTTCTGTCTCATCCTATATTTTTCAAAACCGCATTTGGTATTAAGTGCAAAATGTGGGGCGGAGTTGAGTTTTAAACCCTTATACATCCTCCTATCCGGACTGATTCTGAGCGGAGAGCGAAAGTGAAAAAAATCAAGTGAAGGGTTTTCTGTTGCCAAGCAAGTACCTAAAATGAGTAAATTGGTACAGTTTTACTCACTAAGCGGCAGCAGACAAGCAGCGGTGATGCGAACGATGCGACGGTTCTTAAACGGGCGCGCGCCTTCCCTGTCGAATGTCACTACGCCGCAATGACGTCATGAGGTAACTCGTTTGGCCAAAGAAGTCACTGCGCCTTGCCCTGTTTCATTCTCAGAATCTGTTTGGGAGGAATTGAGTCAAAGTACTGGTCACCGTCTAGTTTGGACAATCCCACTCATCGTTTCAGGCTACAGTTGTATGTCTACAGGCTAGATTTGTTAACCTCAAACAAGTTGGTTTAGATGTGCTTGAGACATCACCTACAACCTGTTCCTGGAAGTCAACTTCACTCTTTATCATTGTAGGGTTATTTGGAATGAAACCGCATGATTTTGTTGTAAAACGCAAAATCTATTAAACCCGCAAATCACAAACCAAACTTATCTCCTATCCCAAATCGTCTGTTCCTGCCAACTTAAGAAAAACAACCAAATTGGGCGAATATAAATTTTCATTTTTTTACCGAGAGCCTATCGTAATTACAGAATGAACGAGCACTTCTCCGAGCTTCTGTGACCACTATCGATTTCGCAAGTTTATCAACACTCCGTCTCACTGATCTGCATCAAATTTGGCTTTCAGTTCTAAGTCATTTTGTTCGGAAGCCAAGACCATTCACAATGATTGATCGACGTCGATGACTATGCAGTTCAGTCCGTCTCGACTCTACATCCTTGTTTTCTAGTCACTGTGTAGTCTTGTTTTGGCTGTGCACTCTCCATCTGTTCAGTTTTGCACGTTCGGACAACATCAAACGATTGAAAGCTAAAGTTTGACAACTATCCGTCATCGCGTGACCACTGCCACCGATAACCGGTGAAACCCCACTGGTTTGTCCCCGGCACACTGGATTGTCTAGAAAACTCTCTTCTACCAACCAAAAAATACCTGTAAATCTGATACTCACCAAACGACCTCACTGCAGGTCTAACTGACCATATCTCTGAGATCTCGATTGTTTTCGTTCATGGAGTATTGTCTTGTGCTCTGCAATGAAACAACCGAAAACAGGGATTATGTGAACTCTTATTTTACTATCAGTCTCTCTATCCCCTGATAGACTCGCGAAGATATGTGATGGAAGGCTTTGCAGATGTGAAACCGGCAAAGGGTACAGAGACGACACAGAGGTAAGTCGCCGGGATCCGAAAAAGCTCGGGTAGAAGATATACGACCAAAAGCGGATCAACTAGAAGAGGTAACAGGCGTGGCATCTGAGTGTTTATATTATAGGCAGTGCAGTGAACAAAGTAACAGAGCTGTAGCTCACGAATCAGATTTATGTACGAGCGAGAAAGTTAGTGGCAAGAAAAGGGGAAAACCGGCAAATGACGTTCATAGAGACGCAGCTGACATTTTACTTTTTACAACCTTTAATCATTCATCGCCTATCATACACTGCGATCCGGTACCAGTATACACAAAAGGCTCCACCGGAATTTACGAGTTTGAGGTATCTGTGGTTGAGGTCAATCTGTGTTGAGACTGAATGCCGCAATCAGTGGTGTTCTTACATTCTCCGTTATATTCGAAACTTGCTATCTTACAGTTGCTTCTCTTCTGTTCTTTGTTCAATCTTCTTTTGAATATACGGTAGACTCTTGAAGCAGAATAATTCAGTTCAAAACTGATACTTGCAAACCTGAACTGAAGTGAACTGAATTGAACTGAACCGAACTGACGTGCATACTGAGACACCGATGAATTTTCAACAGGAAGCTGTAGCCCCTTTTGTTGATTTCCATCTCGCTTTTGACTTTGCCAGTCAGTGTCAGCTATAGGAATCGGCTGAAGTTGATGGTATGTTCGCTAAGCTTACAATGATCCTACGAGCCTAGTATGCCTCAACCACCAAGCGAGTGCGAATTTACAGCGAACAGCTTTCGAAATTTGCTATTTATACCGGAATGCCATACGACTGTTCAACTTACCCTTTAGCGCATCCCTCCCGACTGATTGTCATTAGTTGTTTTGTCGACATCCTGTTTCGGCAAATTAGTTCACCAGGGTGAAACAAACGCTAATATTAATTGATTCGTTTGCTCTCTTTCTTTAGGAAGGATATTGATTACCGATCGCTTGATGCGACTCCGTTTTTAGATTGACGGTTGGTTTAAGTTGAACCCCCGGGTATGACTTTAATAAGATTAACTGCCCCTAATAGTTGATTGGCCTGGTGATTCGTCGTTCTGTTGGCTATGAGTTTTTCTTATGACCCAAGTCCTAAAGTAAATTCTAGGTATTTCACGTTCGTGCCTAGCTTGACTCAAACATTATTGCTTGGGCACGGTTGCACTTCAAAAGTAACTGAATATATACAAAGCAAAACGATGTTATCTGCTTTCCCTGTAGGAACGATGACAAATAGAGACAAATCATCGACAGATGGGACAGGAGGAATTGAAATGGCCGAGTTTGTGAGATACCATTGCAGCTCTTATGTATATATCGGACCGAGCTCTCATTTCGTGAGGAATTACTAAAAAATGATGATAACTTGAACTCACTCACGTCCATGTCTAATCATCATCCTCGTTATCTTCACCACCATCGTCCGGGTTAAACAGCACAGCAGACCCCAACGATAGCTGTCTTTCTCAGGTCTAATGGTTAAGCATATCTGACCATCCCTTAACAGCATGAGATCAAACAAACTGGATATTCACAAGACACGCACAGTATGGCTTATGTGTCCTGTAGAAAATATCCGAACCTGACTGCAGGCTCATTAACTGTAACAGTTGAAAGAACGTATCCGACGTATTTATTTCCGTACCATTGTCATCGCAAACTAGGAGAAGAGTGGTTCGATCATTTCCAATACTTCAATTTGTGTTTCTCACTCAGGAATCATAGAAACTTCGACCATAGTTTGGTGGCGGTTTGCTTCAAATAAACTTGAAATAGTGTGCCTCCGTTTGATACTCATCACCGGCAACCACATTTCGGGCAAGAAATTCGGCGATTTAATTCAGCGTTATGACTCATCACAAAGACTATTTTACTTATGACATTCAACTTTTCACTATCCAGTTGTAATCGGACCGATGCCAACGGATAGTTGTTCGAATGCGTTAGCATGTTGCCAGTATTGTTTCTCAGAACCCACACTGTCATATCAATTGGGCGTTTCTTCCCCAACAATTCGAGCGGTGGCCTAAATTCCTAAGAAAAATTAAAGTACATTTTTTAGTTTTGTCACCAGCAGCGATCAGGCTGTGACACCTAAAGTGGCCATGTTTCTTCGGTGTACGCGGTCGAGTACCCAACAAAGCAACGACTTAAACCGTACCACTGCTCCAATCCTCCGTGATGGGCACTATCACGTTAGTAAATTGAAAAGACTTGGGGATTCGGACCACTGAACCAACGAAACGATGTGCTGCACCCTAAACTGGCTTTTACGTTGACGGAACAATTAGTTCACAGGGTTTGTTACACGTTGATACATGGACTTGGTTTTCCCGTAGCAACTCCCTGTCGCAATCGAGTTGATCAGTAGTTGAGGGCATGTGTATGTGTGTGTTTGTGCTTGGCAAGGCAAACGTACGTTTGTATGTATGTACGTACATAAGCAGTGTGTCCTAAAGCTGCCGAAAAATTGTAACATGCGAATAATTGTACAATTCTGACAGAGATGTTGATACCGTTCGTCGTCATCTTCGACTTTCCGGCAATCTTTGTGCTGAACACCGACAGCTTGGATTCCAAATTTCTACCAATTAATTCTGTTATTTTCATTGTCATTTGGTTGACCTTTATTAGTTAATCAGCATGCTTAATTGTATTTTGTCCCTCTCAGTGTGCAAAACTGTCTGTCCTATAACCCTAACCACGTTCGGGATAAGGCAAGATCTCATGTGACTTTTATTTTTCCCAAACTTTTATTATTATGCACCTGCTGATGCGATTGATTTTTACGGATCAAATGAGCGGACAGAAAAAATAGACAAAAATAGCACTTTTGATCATCAAAAATGTTTTTGACATTCCAGCCAAATCAGTAATCTTAGTTAATAATGAAAAGAACGAGACAAGAGATCTGATTAGACTCGTTCATTCGAGCCCAGTTGCCTAGTCCGATAGTCTGTTTTTAATTTATACTTGTAAACTGCTAGAGTAACCATTCATCAACAGGAACTACCATCTTGTGTCTGGATGAAAGAAATATCGCAAAACTGCACGCAATGAAAACGAGGTGTTCTTTCTGATTCGTGTGATGTGACACTGCAGGCTGTCTGGTCGAATGATCACAAAATGTCTATTAGAGCAACTAAATTTTAGCGAACCACAAAGTTTACGTTAGCTTGTCTCGAATTAGCATGCTAAGTACACGTTAAGACCTTTTTTTGACCAACTGTCCTCCGATTATTTTTGCAACTGAAAATGCAGGCAGTCGCACGGCAGAAGCCCTTTTTGTGAGTGGCGCAGAGTCTACAACCAATCAAACTCAGTTGCCTAATGTTCCTGCTCACGTGACAGTTAGTAGCACGATGCTACACCCTGATCCTCCACCTTTTCATCAAAATATCTATCAATCCGGCCTTCCTGTGCATTCTCCTCGTGCTCTTTCAATCGAAAAGCCTTTTGATGACACGTTATACCGCTCCAGTCTACCCCCGCCTATATCTGTTGCCACGGCCACACAACTTCATCCTCACTATCTTCACAAACAAAATTTTCAACTGCACACAACCACCACGACAGTTCACTCAAATCAAACTCGTCCGGACTCGTTGCTGTCGACTTCCTCGTTAACCACGGCAGATTCTTCTCAGACTGACTCGATACCAAACTCCTCTTCATCTCGAGATTCAGCCCTTGGTGGAAATTTACAACAAACCGATATGGGAGGACTGAGTCAGGCGAAATTAACCGAATTGAATGTGAAGTAAGTGGAAACTCAATGCTTCTTCCTCATTTTCTACTTCACCCTGTTGTGTTTAAAGTCATTATTCACAAGACATATGAAGTATTTTTCCCGCCTGGATCAGAAACTAGCAAAGACACCCGGCTAGGCTGAAAAAGCAAACCTTATTTTCGCACAATTGACACTCCAGGCCGAACACACGCACCAGCTTTAAGCCAAATGAATTAGCCTAACGAATCTACTCGATCTATACTAAACCCCAAGAACTAACCAGATCAAGGCACAGTCAACAGCTTGGGCCAAGGATCGAAAGTGGTCATCAGTCCCGGAAGAAAATATGGGCCACGAGCATTTTCCACGTGCCTGTTTCCTAATCACTCTACGTCCAATGACCAGGGCTGAACGCAACACAATAGTTGGTACAGATGATTCAATTCGTTTACCATCAGTTTTTTCGCATGGGCACGTGTCTATAAATCGACCTGAGTAATAAAAGAAATAACACTGGAATATGATACATTTAATTGGTTATTCCATGGGCAGTGTTCCGTTTGAAGTTGAGTAGAGTGTCTCCGGGTTTCGTATTATCAACCAATGTAAATGCTTCTTGCTTCTCTACTTTGTTTCAGTCTGACAAATTTTTCCAGTTTAAACCGGCCGAATCCTTTGATACCGGTGGTTCCGAGAGGTGGATGAAGAACGAAACACAGCGTAAGGGAGATAGCGAATACTGAAACCGATATTCAGCTATGGTAATCCTGGAAAGTCTTTATTTTACGGGCTATAGATGATCCGTTTCCGCGAGCTCCCAAAGCTCTCCCGGAATGAGCAGTGAATAGTAAAAATGAGAACAATAACGGTCATTCTTCGTTATTTCTTGCGTCAAGTCAACCTGGTTAATAATTCGTATATCAGTCGGCCGAATGACGCATCAATTCAATTTCATTGTTCACATAAGCGGCAGCATATACGTTTGACTTTCGTCCGAATTCTCGGACAAGTAGATATCGAATCCAATGTACTTGTCTCCTTAGAGGGATTTCATTCCGAAATCCATCTTCACGTGCGAGGTAAGCAGACGGACAACAAAACGACAGGGTGTGTCCGTGTGTCAACGGTTCTAGTCATGTTCATTCGGATTCGGTCCTATATCACACCTACCCCACCTCTCCTTCCAACGTGCGAATCGGTCCTTTTTGGTGTGCACTGTTGCCATTGTTACTGTTTTCAATTTTCTGCCAGTACAACTTAAATCTAGCCCCGTTGCCGTCAAAAGTGAGCACATGGAAACTCATTGCGGGCCACATGAAAACAAACACTATCGCTCGCACTCTGTCCCTCTCTATCTCAGGGTCTCATGTTGCAGACCGGTAAACAGGACACATTTTAGGACAGCTACCGACACGATTTTGACGGTGAGATATTGCGCGCCGGTTTTGTTTGATTTTTCGGTTGTTGTCATCTTCATTCCCGTTTTCACTGTTCTTTAGTCCGCTAACCGGGCGATTGGATGATGATTTAGTGGTCGAGAAAAGTCCAAGTGATTTCCACTGAATTGAAGTGAGATAAAAAAAAAGCGCGGCCGTACAGCCAATTGATGGCTCAAAGCTGGTAGACAAACGGTTAAGGCCGACGAATTATACTATTCGATACAAAGTATCCTTATTAGTGTTTAGCACAAAAACTACACACAGGTCAGGTTATATGACAATCTTGGCAAAAGAGAAGAACTGTTAGCGAGAAAGGAAGAAATTCCTTCCGGAAGAATTTCTCGATTGCTTCGGCTGGTCAGTTTTGCTAACCGGGAAATTTTTGTCTCTTCATCAATATACGAGCGGCATAATTGAAAACGAAAATTCATAGCTTGGGACTTTGTGTCCGCCTTCTGATGATCACTCTTGTATAATCGAGAAAATCTTACGGTGTGTCACAGTATAATTTTTAGGAGGACCGACGATCCATTCATTCTCCTACTCATTTATAGGAAATTACAGTGCTTGGTTCGCTATGCATATACTAGCTACTCCGATCTCTACCTCCATAGTATTGATTTTTCAATGCTTCGTCGGTGAGCGTGGTACCACTTGGTTGCCTCAAGGTCACTTGCGAGTATTCTGAGCTGTATTCAGGGCGTGTATTCGACTCGGAGCATGATACATCCGTCGCCGATTACACAAAGATGTATTAGTGATTGCAGCTAATTTTTCAGGGATTTGTCAGAGGTGCCGTCGGGAATCCGGAAAATTTGTGAAGGCACTGGATTTGTGTTCGCCTGTGCAGCTATTCTACAAGACCGGATTTCCAGTCCTTCAAGTTTACTTTGATATTTTCAGAATGGTGGGAACAATGCATTCAGACCGTTTCAGTTTTGCAACCTTGGTCCATTTCCCTCTAGTTTATGACCCAGTAACAATAGTCAACGGAGGTTTGATATAGGTCCATAATTTATCGAGTGTGAACTGCGTTTATTACCCCTGGATCTTTGGCGATTAGCACGGATCTTCGGATTGGTTTATGTCAATGGCAGGAAGATAGGAAAAAAAGAGGCTGTCATGGCTGGAGTGGCCGGTGCGGTTTTGTGCTTGCATTGGTGCATAATCAGTTTCGCTACTGACTAGTTGCTCAAAGCGCTTTTACGTTATCACAAAAATGGACTGCTGGTGAGAAGTGCATGACGAATGGTTATGTGAATCATCCAAACAGTCGAGATTAACGAGTAGCTAACCGTTTTCTCCGTTTACAGATAATAAGTGCGGTTTCTAATCAGCAGGTACTGTACCTTGTTACATGGCTGCTATGCTCATACATCGTTAGGCATCCTAACTTTGGGTAGAACCAGTGACCGTGGTCCCAAAATTTGTTACGAGAACTCATGCAACTCCCATAGGCAACATGTGGGAATGATTTGTCATACAGCGGATTCTCGCTAAGCACCAAAGTGACCGTTACCGTTGTTGCTGTTGATGTTGTTACTGGTAGTGATAACAGTTAGACTTTTATCCGGTGCTCTTAGCATCCTAGACTGCTATTAGATTCGTAACTCTTCTAATTGCTAATAACTAGATAAATTATCTCACGAGTCCAAATCGCCCTTAACTTCTGTTGCCCTCATTGCGTTGGGTATTAACCGCCAGATTTGTTAATACTTATTTATCAGTATTAGCGATTCAGTTAAGACCATATGCCAAGCGTTCTTCACATGCATTAGATCTGGTTCATCACCCGATTCCCAAAAGAACGGGATTTTCCAGTTAAAGGGTTCATATTCTCAACAGTTAGCGTGACTTGGAATTCATCGTTTTGAGATCCAGTGAAATAAAGTGTTTTCTTTCGCTTGAGCTCTAAATTAGTCGTTGGTATCAAAAATAAACAAAGTGCATTACACATTGTCAAATTCAAGTGGAGGGGCATTGATTTTAGGATAACGTCGTTGCACCACAAGAGTAAAATGCCCTTCAATAAATATTATTCTTTACCACTAGAAGAGGACAAAACAAGTGTTTGGGCATTACTTTCACTTAAGACTTCTATGGTTTATTCTCAGTTAGTGAATCACCTTTAGGACTCCAGATATCGTTCAATCATTTCAACCGAATTTGGAAGCAGAGCCGGCGTGCTGCCTTCAATTCTTTCTTACTATGTTACTCACTTTTAGTTAGTAGCTAAAAACCATTTCGATAGATAATTTCACTTCGCTACTTTGAGATTGATACCCATCTTATGTCCCCTAGTTGGCTCGAATACTTTCACTGGAATGATCTGATGCTCCTTCCCATAGATTATTCTTTATGCAAGAACTAGGTGATAATAAGAAGCCGAGGCCCATCCATGGACGAGGTCGAATAAATGCACTTCGAACGATCCGAATTGTCATGACGCGTAGTGAAGGCGTAAATCAGTTGCTGAATATTACCCGAAGAAGGCGATTAGTCAACAGATTTATTTTTTTTGTTCATATTAGTCTTTTGTGTCAAAATCATGGCGTTTGCTGGCTGGCTGTCAGCGTCTCACGGAAAATTAAGAGTGCATGACGCTGGTGCCTTTACCTTTCACTGGAATTTGCAACCCACAGTCGTTTATGTATTAGGAAAGATGCCACCTGGATGCCTTAATTGAAATCGAGTTTTGTCCTAAAGAGACTTCCCTTGATCATTTAGCTGGAAGATGCGGTCTGAAAAGCGCAGTAGAAGACTGGATGCTTGTTACTTCTTGGAAGCTATTGAAGTTCATTGGTTACCTATCCGACAGCATCTAATACAGCCGGTGATCTTGGGATTTGTTTTTTGCGCCACAGCTAGGGCGTGACAGTTCTGAGGCAGACAACTTGTTTCGGTCTTAATATAATGGCAGATGCGCTTTCCACGCCGAGTGTCGTAAAGAGACAGAAAGCTTGTGGGGAAAAAATCCAAGCGGTCCTTGAAATTGCAGCGAAATTTCCGAGGCAGTCTATTTGATCATCTAGGTACCATATGGTTGTTCCTTTGAGCTGTGCTACAAAAATAACCAGTTGATGCTATTTGTTGTAAGTTCCACCCTCCATCTTCTCTGAACATTATAAATCATTTCAACTGTTTTACCTTGTCAACCAAAAGTGCTTGATCATATAGAGATTCGCGAAAGTCATAAATATCCTTACACTGATTTGCATTCTCAGAATCTAGGGTACAATCATTTCATTTGCATCCGGACATTTTTATATCTTTCGGTGGCCTTGTATCATCATCGTAATTAAACTTTTATTGTGTTGCGGAAAAAGCAGAAAGTGGTCTGCACGCTTCATGAAGATACTTTTACTGGTTGTGATTCAGTGATAGATGTCTGTATGGAGCAGCTCTTTTCCTGACTACTGATACTCGCCAGTGTGCGATTTGGGCGCATGCTCCGTCTATTGAACTACAACATTCTAATCAATCATGATTTGCTGTCACATGAACACGGTAGTGCAGAATGGCCCTGGGAAAATCAATGTCCAACGAGTGTTATGCCTTTCAAACATCACCGCTTATTTATTTCTTCGAAATAAGTGATCATACACATAACATACTTATTTTCCACAGTTAGGTGTGCTCCGGCTGAAAAATGTAACACATCGGCTTAGGATGCCTAATGTCTGTAGTTAGAGTTATGTTACTAATCGAACAGTGAGTAGTCATCTGGTATTTGAGTGTTGCCAGGACAATCCTGCGGTAAGTGTAATCAGGTGCCAGCAACTACTGTTGTTCTCGTTCTCGCTCTTTTATGTTAATCAAACAAAATAACTGATACAATTTGCTGGGATTCAACCAAATTTAACACACTCCACTACGATTTGGATCACAAAGCTCCAAACCATTTACGATCTGCGAGGCAAACTTTTTGAACTTTCGTTTTTGAAACGTCCCCACTACATCCACTCCAAGAATCCAAGAGCTCGAGAACAAAGAAAAGACTAACGACATTGTGAATAATTCAGCATCTAATGTACCCACCCTCCCCAGTTCCTCCTTCTAAGCATGGATTTTTTTATATGGAACGGAGACCGAAACTTTCCAAAGTAATCAGTCTACCGGAAGAATATAATTAACATCAAACCGGAATAGTAAAAAAAGAAATGCTGCAGTGATCTACCCCAATTTATATAGTTTTTCAACTCTTGTTGATCATATGAAGAAATCAACCAGTCTATATCAATCACTTCCATAACCAGTGATTTCTCATTTTCTGCGAATGAACAGATAGTTATCTGGTCCCTCGAACACTGCTCCCGTCCGAACGTTGCCCAGGCATGTGATAAGCACGAAGTTCATTAGGTTAGTGAAACTTCAGCTCTCCCGGTAGTTTCTATGGCATATTTGCAAGCCGCCTATTTCATGGAATAATTAAAATCATAACGTGATGAAATAAGAATAAACATATTTCTCTAAGACTGAGCAAACACAAAAATTGTAAACTGGTTTCGGAAACTCTCAACTTTTTCTTCTAAGAGGCACTCCACCAGCTCTCCTCGCATAGCAACTGACATCAACGATAATAGAGCAACATACCCACTTTCATACGTCCCAGCTGACGGAGAGATTGATACAAGCTAATCGCAATCTTACGATTTCTTCCGGTCAAAGAAACGAAACCGATGGTCAGTGAACTTGGTGTCGACGTCGACGTAAGGTTAGGAGTGACCCCCTCCCGGTAAAACAGTTATGGTTTCCTGTTCTGTAATTATTATTATTACACTTCCCCAATTTTAACTGACGTGTCAACCCAGTATCGCGCTTTCAGAACTCAATCTGGAAATGTTGCGGACTGCTTGTGGGATTTTTCTTAGGCGTTCATTGTCACCCCCGGGGTTGTATTGAATAAATGAAATGTGATGCGCAACTGCATAAATTCGGTACTAAATTCGGAATGCCCAGTGTTATTTTTAGTCTTACGTATGCGAATCCGTTTATTCCAAGTGATCCTTTTGAATGAATCCTATTTCACAGTGTTTTAGGTTGCGAGCTGAATTGGGTGTTTTGTAGAATAAAAAATATGCTTGCATTCTAATAGGTTATCAGCCACTACAGTGCCATGTCTACGTCAGATAATCAAAGCAAGTGGCTAAGTAACAGTGCAATAACTTTGCTAACGCTCTTGGATCAAAGGTGATCGATCCTTTTGGCCAGACATTTATTCACGATGAAAAAACCATGCAGTATTTTTCCTTTTCATGCCTTTTATAAGTGCGACATGGATAGAAGTGGGGTAAATAGTTATACATGCAAATTAGCCAGTTACCGAAATTTCACCCTTCTTGGTTATCTGCAGGTGGCCATACTGACTGCCGTTCAGCTTAAATAGTAAGGAATCGATTAAGAGGTCGACTGCCTGAAAACATGACAAGAATGTTCACCGAATCTCAACGTCACCGGGTTCCGTTTACTTCGTTCCATCTGTCACAAAACATGTTCTTCCGTACACTTTTCTCATCGTCACTTGTATTGTCTATTGTTTGTGAACGGGTGGTTAATTGAGTGAGAATGTTCGGTGTGTACTCAAACACACACATACACACACGCACAACCCTAACATTAGCTTCTACCTGGTCGGATAATGATAGAACAGGGAAGTGACTATTTTCGGTGTGCCCATTCTTAGAGGTATCTCACTGTCTGCCTCTTTCATTTTCATATCAACCAGTCTAGTTTTGTTTCCTACGGGATAGCAGAGTGGGGGTCGAGGAGACGATATCTGTCATTCATTCGGCTACTCGTCCTGGTTTAGGCAAATCAAGCAGTTAGTGCATTCGGCTTTTTTTTCATTAGGCAGTATTTATCATGGTTAAGATGGTTTATGTACTCCTTAAGTACCAGACAGTGTCTAAGTAGACAATTGATAGAAATTAGCCGGTGTCGTCTGGGTTGATTTGCTTCATCTGAGCTTTAGTACCTTTCTAGTGTTTCTTCTTACTTAGTGAATTATTGGACTTGGATTTTGGATGATGAGATCTTGACTTGCAGTCATCATTCGCATGATCTGTCCAAATACTGATAGTCATCAGAAAATACTGTCCTCCTTACCCTTTTCTTTTATTCCCTAATGGGTTGCCTCGCTAAATTTTGTGTAGCGAGATAACAGAAATGAGCAACTTGCTTTTTAAAACTGATGGATTTTGAAAAACTTGAGCTAATTTGTGTACCAATCACATTTATTATCTCATATGCGAATATTACGTATTATTCTATTCTCACATCACTGCGACAGGTGCCTGAGCGTGTGTCTGTCAACCACAACCACTGGGACAAATTTTGTCACAATACCAACGCGATCGCGGCGCGCTATTTTCTGATTTGATCAAATATTAATATTTATTTGTGATTTATTTTTCATGGATTATGCCCACTTGATTCTCCACGTACACGATAGAGAGTTCTGGGAAGTTACAGGCTACGGGAAGGTAAGTGGTCGACGATCGAGGAACCACAACTTGTCCATGTCATTACTTAGACCGTTTGATCATCACAACCTCGTGCAGTCATGGCACCACCAGTACTAATAAAAAATCCAGTAGTGGCAATATGACAGTGACAACATGGTCAACACGACAAACACCATCATTGATGACCGCTGCAGCAGAAATGGCAGTAGTAGGAAATGAACAACAATGACAACAACCATATAAATTGTTGAACTGATCAAAATGTCAAATGTAGTCCAGTTTGTTGACATTCGAACTCACGTTTGGATACTGTCGACGCTTTTTCATATCACATGAGTTGAACCAAACGAGAGCAATGTGGTCAGAAATAGAACTCAGTGTTTAGGCACCGAGATTGCACTCGCAAACCGGACTGGCCATAGTGACCGTCTATTGATGTGCAGACTTGTGAACCTTATTCAAAATGAATTCGTTTTTCGCTTGTTGCACCCGTCACCCGATGTGACCTAGTTTCAAAAGTTTTGCCGATCGAACTTTGATGTGACTCTGTGCAAACACGTTCAATGTTATCAAAGTTCCATTCATCGCAAAAACAAATTTAACTGCTACATTTTGCTAGCTATTCTCCTATCGGAAAATCTTTTAGTACATACATGAACAATTCGGGAAAAAAATCCGTGTATAGTTGTTTATAATAACAGAAATTATGTATAAACCTTCTTCCGTGAAGATCGTGACCGGTTACTGGTCTCGGTTGTACGTTGGTGCACGCGGATTATCGGTTATTTCTTGAGTTACCCTTGGAATAAAACAAATCTGCTGCTCTTCATTAGTGCATTCCACTTATCGGTCCCATTCGTTTCGCTCCACAATGCGATAACGTCGTGATGACTTTGAAGCAAAAGGATCGAGGTCTTGAAGAAACGATGTTATTTGCACTTTTTGTGGACTATGTTTGCATGCTGTTGCAAGGTTACTTTCGGAAGCTATCATAAAATAAAACGGAGAAATAACCAAGATGAGTATGAAAATTGCCACTTGAAATATTAGAACTGGTCTGTCTCACGTGACGTATGCCTAACCTCCACTAGGATTGATAAAACTTGCAATGCCTTGGTACAAGCCTGTCCAAATTCATGCCTCATCCGTTCATGAAGCGACGTTTAGAAGAGTGGGAACGTCGGTCGTTTATTTCGAATTTTGTTTGCCAAATACGGTGTGCCACATGCGAGAGCGACCAATTGTATTTGTTCGTCCTCGAATCAAACTGAATGTTTCTCAGATTCACTGGACTGTTCTTCAATTCAATATGGTGGTTCTTAAAGTCAGTTCAGTTTGTACAACCACCGATTTTGCTCCAACGTGCTCTGGCTTTGGATGCCACCTCATAGCATCATTTACTCAAACAGAAAGCTGTAAAATAAGTTAAAAAATCACACCGAAAATGGAAGAATTTGACCTTAAGAACGCTTCTAGCCACAGCGCTGGACTTCAACAGCGTTAACCCCAACCCGGTAGTTTTGCCGGACCTAGACGAGCCAGTCTCCTGGTTAAATCTCCCATGCTTTTTGCCCATTTCATCGACTGGCCACCCGGAACTCTCCTCCAAACCTCACATGCCTCGAAGAGCAACATACAACGTTTTGGGCAATCGTTCTGTGGGCATGTGTAAATCATGTCCCGACCATCTTAAACAATTATCATTTAAGGCATGTTCTAGGTATTAAACCCTGAGGAATCTGAAATACTTTGGAAATTCTCCCACCGTATTATACCAACGATATTAAATCAATGGCATAAATCTAAACTAGATAAGGAATATTAAAACAGCTCATATAATGTTCTGAGGTGCGGCTTTTCAACGCTATACTTGCCTCTCGGACTTCATTTTTCACTCACAGAGCTCAGTTCATTCGGTCAACCTCACACTCGGAAAAACACGAGGCTCGAGTTCCACTCTCATTCGAGCTCATCACTCTCTGATCCAGAATTTGGATCCGGGCTTTCTTACTGGAAGACGTTTGTATTACGATTGGGCTACCACCTCCCATCCACGCTAGTAGAATCGACTTAGTAAGGTTTGCTCGATTGTCCACTTCAGTAACATCCATTTAGCCGAAAGTATGTCAGTTAAGTTTGTTTTTTTTTTCTAGTCCTTTTCGTCAAGTAGGAGAAAATAACAGTGTTTTCCGAACTTTAGCCTTTGTCTTCAATGTAGCTGCTTTGTCTTTCAAACTTAAAAAGTGTTGCTCTCTTTCTCTCATTCATCTTCCCTTACGAATGATTCCCTCAATCCACGTGTTTCACAAATGTTATAGGACTAACTCTATCTCGGGACATCCTCTCGCCAGCTTGAAGGAGAGAATTATCATGCAAACTCCTAAAAAACGAATCCGGTAGGTGAATAATTGTTACAAACCCGAAGCGGGAGTAATTCATCCCTTAGAAAAACGCAACACTATCAATCTCACGGTGGAGTGGGATAGTGGATCTGCTGACCCAGTCTCTAACTAGTTCGTTAGAAAAGTGCACTTGTTTGCACTTCATATAGGGTTCCGGACACTTTGCCGGCCCATTTGTCCTAAAGTGAAAAAGCGCAAAGCTGTTCTGTGGAATGTCAGTCAGTAGGTTTAGCCAAAGTCCATGACTTCTGTCTATCTACTGTGAGAGTAAGGCCCAAACTATAATCATAATTTTCGTGGCCGGAACACTAACAGTCTGTTCGATTTTCCAGACGGTTTGAAGTCCTCAGTCTGGTCATCACTATAATCCTCCGGCTGAATGTTAACGACAGTCTGCTTTTTTATTCCCTTGAAGGGTGGCAGATGGAGACACTATAAGGTGGGCTAGTACCTAAACTATATATGCACGCACGTGTGCATGTGTGTGTGTATGTCGGAGTACAGGTCATTCAGCATGTGGACCTTTAAACTAGGCGCGGTCAATCAAGTTACGGTGGTTCGGGGGTACTGAGTCAGTCAGTCGGTCAATCAGCCAACCACTATTGTAAGCGGTCAGTCAGTCAGTCAGTCACTTAGTTCCCTTGCTCGTTAGGCCTTCTGAGGGTGGTAGCTTTTTTAGCAAACTACATCTCAGTCGAGAATGAGGCAGAAAGAGGTAGAATCGTCAGAGGCGGATACGGAGTGACTCAGGGTACTAGGCTAGGGAGACTGTGAAGTACAGCACTGCGCAGTAGACTGATTTGAGTGACTGCTTACAGTCTAGGATTATTCATCCATGAACACTCAGTCAACTGAGACGCGTGTTATTCGAATTCACCATACTCACTCCGCATTGTTGATTAATTTTTTGCGATGGGTCCAACAATCGCATTGTTTCAAGGGATAGGCAGCTTGTCATCATCATCATCATCCTTACCATGATTACAGGCAAGCAGTTCCCTCCACCTGCACACGTATGTTAGGCGCCAATTTCAAGCACAATCGCTCAACTACAATCTTGCTCTTCTACTCATTGATTTCCAGTCCACGGTTTTGTCTGTGTAAGTTTTCACCTTATCCCTCTGATTGTTTCTGATTCAGCGGCTGCAGTCCCGTCCCCCGTGAGAGACTATGGTTTGTAGCAATGGCGAGTGTGATCTTTAAGATGGTTCAAATGATACCAGTACACCCGTCACAAATGACAAGTTCCTATCGTTGCTGAAAAGCCGCTAAATGTGTCTATTTTACTCCTACCTGGGCTAATCTCGATTCACCGCATTGTCACAAATACACACACACACACACACACACAGGAACACAGGATGTTCAACACGAAAAAATCGGAACCATTTGACCTAATGTTTCTGTCGACCGCTTCTCGACGGTTACGTTACTGAATGAGTTTGCGTCGTGTCTGGTAGATTTTGTACTGCATCTATTCACTTTGAAGTGCTGTTTATTCTGAATATACCTTTTGTTAAGTTGGTTTGATTTGTGACAGATTGTCACAGAAAACCAACATGCATTGTCTACTTGATTGCTAACTCATATTTTGCTCTCTATCTTTTCCCATACAATCATATATATATATATATATATATAAACTTATCAGGAATGCTGACGTAAATAATTGTTTATCTAAGAACCCATGTAGACAGAGTTCCGAAAACAGCCCACAAGCATATGCTTTTGGTATGTTTTGTAATGTTACTGAGCAACTAACGATGCGGTTGATAAAAATACCGAACTGCAATGGTTTTGCCCAATTAATTATACCAACAGAGTTCAAATATACAGGTGGGGAAGGGATTTGTGGTGCTCCATGTATTCACAGACAAACGTGTTCTGTCGATTGTTTTGCGGTCTGGCGGTTTGCATTAAAGCGGATGTTAGGCCAGAGGAGTTGAAAGACAACCGCAAATTGTTTCTGAGCGTATGGTGTAGGATTTTGAAGACGGATAGCGATAGCATTTGGAAGTGCTCATGATTTTATTTTTTAAGTGGGTATAGGGGAAGAAATGAGGGACAGAAACAATGCACCATGTGGAATAGCAACGGGCGTAACAAAAACTCTTATCTTATCCGAATTTCCGGTCAATGGCTAACCCAGTCCAAATGTTTGCGAACCGTACGGCTGATTAATCATCCTGATTCGTCTCTCGAGTTTCCTCGACAAATGACCATTGCCTGTTGGAACAAAGGATTTCCTGTTCGTCGCGTTGGAGTGCATTTCACAGTTACCTACGGCGTGTTTGTTCGGCCACGTCTGGTCTACTAAAGGGAAGACGACGGGCTTCGAACATTGTAAAAGTAAATAAGTTGCGCCATCAACACTTGACGTGCACATTGCTCCAACCATGAAATCATCGTGTTCAGATAACCAATATTCACCTCTAGGTTGCTTAGACATTTTCATGTGCCAGTTGCTGATGAAGATACCGGTCGACTGTAATCTTATCACAATTGAATTTTATCGTCGAATCAAACGTGAACGTGTCATTTTTTTTCCTTTGCGCAATTCTGGCAACGCCCACAATCTTGTATTGGCTGGAGGTCAAAAGATTGTGCGTCGTTGCAAGTTTTCTGGATGTTAATCCGTCATGTCCGTTACCCTGATCAAAAAAGAAAACACAAATACTGCAACTTCATAAATTCACCGAAAAAAAACGCATAAAATATTCGGTTAAATCAGCGAGAGAATCTGTCAGTGGACGAATCGATAACTGAGTGTTGGCCATAAAAGAACCAATTTAAGCCTTTTTGTTCCACCCTTATACAGGAAAATCTAGAGATCTACTTGACGTCTAACGGGGAAAAAACGGATTGCGAGAAGAAGCTAGAAGTGATCGCCGAGTGACGACTCGAAGCCAGAAGTGAAACCTTCCACTCTTTGTTTGTGATAAATGAATGTTGTGGCCGAAGGATTTTGGAAAATTGCTGAAGACTTGCGCATTTTTGCTTTAGTTTGGTGGTGAAAACAGCACCTCCGATACTATCCGCATCATGGCATAGGTCTGCAAGAAATTTTCGCGACCTTTCCAGTGAATCTTTTCTGGCGGACAGACAAATAGATGGACAGACAGAGAAACAGACGGACAGACAGCACATGTGATAGTTGGAGTTAGAAAATCTAGATAGATTTTAAAATGAAAGTCCTCTTAATGTGTTCCGAGCACACAGTATTCAGCTTCTTATCAAGTCTAGTCAGTCGTACTCTTGTACTGTTCACTGAATTGTTAGAAAAGAATTTAAACAGCTAGGCCCTCTTATTCCTTTGATTAGCCGTGTTTGTTCTGTTCCGTTTTTTTGATCTGGTCGACGGCAGGTGTGTCGTATAAATAAGCGCCTGTGAGAAATTAATGCCAACGAACCTAGAAGGTCCTTCTTTATTTTTACAGTGATGATCTGTCGACCCCAAAACTAGATCGTTTTTCCAGCTCAGATCCCCAGAATGGATCTCCGCAGAAACCGACCTGTGTCTAACCTCATTCGAGTACTGGCGAGCAAATATCTGGTGACTGCCGAGCTGTGGGACACTCTAAACTGTCTCACACTGTATCATTTTGTGCAGAGTTTACTACTGCTGTTACTGCACCAAGGAAACTTTCTAATTTTTATTTAATTGCTTCTTGTGCTTGCAAAACTCGAACGATACAATCCAATACAATGCAATCACTTGCAGGAGGGATGCTACTTCTTATTTTGCTGAGATAGCCTTGCGAAATGAAATTTTTCAATCCAACTGCTTAGTTCTTGGAACAAACTGAAGAACTTGTCAGAGAAAAGTAATCTGCAAGAGTTGATTTAGCATCACACAAGATGTACTAGTCGCAGAGTACATTACTATTTTTCTCCGATAGGCTCGCCTGAATACTGTCAACGGCAATGAAGTCAGTGCATTAGTTCGCACGACTAGATCCGTTAATTCACTTCGAATTTGCAGTGCGAATAGAAAATTGCGAAGCAACACTTTCGAAACTGATTTACGTACTTTTAACCTTGTTTTTTTGCACTAGGTTGTTCTACTGATAAGAGATAAAGTAGCAAGTTTCAAATTGTGACTCTCGCTGGGTCTGCGATCTTCGCGAAACCTTTATACTCCACGGTAACGTCAAACATGTTGAAGGGAATTTCATCCAGGTTTCGTATACTATTAAATCTTTGATACGCTGGTCCGGTTTCCTTCGACCGGCCGCCACGTATTTGTAGACAACACGCTCATGCCCTCACTGTCCAGTCGGTGCATCACGAATTCGCACATCACCCGCTCACCTACTTTATTCTGGGGAGGGGCTAAACGAAGAATTAGCTTTGGCAAATGTTTTATTCATAGAAATCCGATTCTATTTGACAAGATTACTGGATCGGTCTTCGTCCAGGACCCATCTCACTACACTTAACCATCTCCTAGTCTGTTTTTATCCAGAGAAAAAGTGGTCACACATCAATCATCACTGGAAGTACACGGGACGCGTGTGTGTGTGTTCACATTGATCAATAGACCAGAAGATTGATGAGCAAAAAATAATGCAGTCGTCATAGGGCGCACATTTTCGTTTCCCAGATGAATGGAATGCAGAATTAGCACTGTGCTCAAATGTTTTTCCAACACAGTAAGGCTGAGTCTCATTGGGATGGCCCTCGGGAGCAGTTTTGTGGTAAAAACAGATTAGTATGCTCCGGTTGCTTCTGATGCTGATGCTTTTGTTGTTGATGGTGATAATGATGATGATGATGATGATGATGGTTCTCTGAGACCGAGCGATGTTGAGTGATTCGGAGTGTTTTTCTGACTAATTTATACAGATAAGTAAGACTTGTGGTGACTGACTCATGCAGACACATGGACACGCTTGGTGTTGCGGTCAGTTGCTTGTAAACAGCCCGGTTCTATTGAATCGGTGTTACATTCATGCACTTTCCTGGTCTTTGCTCATTCTGTCACATACACATGCACACATGCACACACACACACACACACACTCCACCCGCATTAAGTCAAGTTATTTGAAAATGGTTTAGTCGCGTTGTTTAAGTTTGTTACTATTTCACTGGGCTATGAGGTTCTTACAAAAATGGAAGCATTCCACCGGAAGTGCATACGTCATTACACATGAGATGATGTGGTCCCGTGAGTTGTTCCTTCCATACGTGTGCGCACATGGGGTGTGCCATTGCCCTCTACTGTCCAATGACAGTGCCTGATCAGAAGGTTTGGCACATCGTGTAGGACGTGTCCATTTGTATATATATATATATATATATATATATATATATATATATATATATATATATATATATATATTGTTCGCATCATCTTGATTCTGCTAATTCACTTGTTGTGGTCCACGAAATTGCCCAGCGCGATGATGGACGACTACATGTGATATAGTTTCGTGCCATAATCGGTATTGTTCATATATTTGGAAACTTTCCTTCCTCACTCATAATTCTTCACCCTATTGCTTTGCAAATGATTTCACTATTTCTCGCTCCGCGTTTCTTTTTTGAATAGACGATCCGGTGTAATCGTAAATAAAACTGGGAAACGCTGATGCAATGGTGAACTATATTGAACTGATTGAAAATTATGGTAGAATGTTGCTCAGCAGCAGCCAGTCATCACGCTACTACTACGACTGCGACTACTGCTACTAACAGAGGTAGTAGTAATATGAATACTGACTTACTGTCATTTTTTGTAATGTTTACATCTCATGAAGGACAGCTCAGAACTAATCTTTGATTACATATTGAAATCAATTTTGGGAAACTGCTTCTTTGGTCATTGGAATTGCTTAAAATTTGACACCTGAAGGCCTCACAATCTTGATTACGGTCGGCCTAGTCAATTCACGAGCCCTTCATAAAGACAGGGACAATAATCGACCCCACCTCATGTGAAGAACATGATCATCCTAGAATGCCAAACCCTGGAGCAGTTCTTCAACGAACCCAGTTAAATAAACCCCAGAAAAGCCATCGGAGTCAAGCGGTTTATGACAGTCTACGGCTTTGATTTATTTGTGAATCTTAGTGCCAGAAGGAAGAACTGTCGAAAAGAGCGTGCGAAAGCGTGCCGGAGCCGCTCCATAAGGAGATTACACTGGAGGCCAATCCGGCTGCACTTTCAATTGTCCAACCAAGCCTTCGAATCGCAGCTGTTGGCCGGGAATGAACGAACAGTCATTTTCGCAGATCGTTCACTTACATGCAGTGCATTCTTGCCGGTGACCGGGATCGGATATGAATGTAGTAGTTTTGGTAGTATTCTTAGTATTTGTAGTTTTATCTGCTGTTCTGTCTGTATTTGAACTACAGCGAGTTGTACATGGACTTTCATATGGAACAGCGTGCAAAGAATTCCCACGGCGATAACATCAGTCATCTCTACTATGTGATCAGAACACCAGATCTCACTCCGCGTATATTTGTGCGGAGTTCATGTTTTATTGCGAACCATGCTGCATTGCTCTCGCTAACAAGAGGTATGGACTGTTGTGTGTCAAGAAGAAACAGGAAATTACGAGGCTATCACAACACGACGAGTCAGGCCAAAGTTGGCTAAACCAGCCAGGAATACAAAGCATTCTGGACAACGACCCTATCTCGTGGTTCTGATTGTTGATTTTCAGCCAAAGCGTTTTGGAAAATCGTTAATCTATTCGAATCAGACAGCATGTCACCATCTACTGACCACTGCATCGTGCATTTCGAACGCCCACCGAAGTGCATGGCAATTTGGTGAAGAATAACACGTGGTCGTGGTCGACAGAAGTGCTTCAGTAAGACCGGCAATTCTGTAATGTGACTCCGACATCTGAAACTTATAGCTATGTGGTCGATTTGGGTCCATTGTTGACATGAAGAGATCGAACGCCGGATGACTTCCCGGCAATTAGAGTGTTTAATGTTCGTATTAGCGAGATATAACGGATGGTCTCTACAAAGAACTAACAAAAATTATTTGTCTTCTGGACGACAAAGATGAAGACCAAATAGGCCCCCATTAAGGTGAATCACTCGAGAACAGACAACTTCATATAGTATTTACGAAACATGATAACGAACGTGCTCGTTTTCTCGACAAGTCATGCAACTTAAGGTAGAAGATAATTGCGATTGGATCTGAGCTGCAATGTTTCTCACGTACGCTGAGACGATGCAAATGTTTCATCTATCTGAACGAGGTGCACTCCTGCTGGGCACATCTCCCAGTCGCGCTGCACGCAACCGACTGCCGACTTGAATCCGGTCAATTCGCTCTCTCTACACATTCTTTCTACGAACTACGCTCACTCTAGCGAGAGAAGTATTCGGCAGCTCAAACTCCCCAGACAGGTTAACGGAAGGACTGGTTTGGGGTATCAGTTGAACAATAGGACTGAAATTCCTAATGCTATTCTGCCGGATAAAACCGGTTGTTGTTAGTCGGGATAGCTAATGTAGGAGTTAAATATTTCTTGTTTTTTCCCATGCGCTTCAGTGTTTACATAATAGGCGTAGCCAAAGGATAGCATTAGTCAACAAAATTGGATTTGATTTCATTTCGGTTGCTATTCAGAGATAGACGCTAGACAAATAGCACAGAATTTCCATCATGGTATCGCGGATCCCAAATCACCTTGTCATTCAGGCTTTATAGACAGAATGTTTGCCAAATAAGCACATTTCATGATGCTTTGATGTCCCTCAAGTTGTACGGAGTTTTTATGTATTTGGTCCATATAAGTCATTATTCCGGAGGGACGTGAGCAAATAGAATTTAGTGAGCTAATCGTCACCTGAAAGGTTTGGGTCTGAGAAACCAAACCATGAAGGGTGGTCGATCGCGAAATGCCCGAAAATCAAACACCTACGACCATCAAACTGCTATGTGCTAACAAACTACGACTAGCTGACATTCGAATTCCCAATACAGAATGGAAGGGGTACTAGACGTTTCGGTATCAGGAGTTCCACATACCCATCAGTTGATTAATTCTGTACTAGTTACAACTTTTGCGCATAACAACAACTCGAACGTTCTTTTTGTTTTTCTGGGTGTGAATTTAATTATTTGCACGAAGCACGGCTAATGTGACCGGTTGTCCCCAATCTTGTGACCCGAATATGGTGCTGTAATAATAATATTGTTATCGAATGGGCCAAATTTCGGGATAAAAAAACAATAGGCTATTCCACTCGTTTCAGGTGACAACGTGAATGTCTTCACTTTTCCTGTTCACCGGGACCTCGTTTGTTGGGTTTAAGACGAGTACACATGAGTAAACGCAACCACATTCGCCTATAGGTTCTTGCGCTGATCGACGCAGTTACCGCCGGAATGGGTGAACAAAATGACTGCTTGGGTGGTCTTTGGGACAGGTAACAACAAATCTCCAAGAATGGATCGACTAAAGGTAAAATTGGCTTTGTTCCGAACCGATGTAGGATGGCGAAGCAGAGAAACAGAGAGACAGGGGGGTAGAAGGAAATGTCGGCTTTACAGCTACCTTTCCAAGTTCGAAGAGTTTGCTGGGCACCACAAAAGATGTTGTGTACAGATAATTGTACACGAGCAGAACCAGTATAGCAATCTGTAAGCTAATTTGACAAAGAACTAATGTGCAAGTTGCATTAATAGACCCAAATTCTCGTTAGAGTTGAGATAAGCAATTCATGAAATTACCATTACTAACAAGTCATCGCGTATAAACGGTGCTGTGAAATTTGTGCTATAGGTTCCCCGTTGGGTATAAACATACAAAACACTAATTGGTAAGCTGCCAACGCCAGATATTACACTGTCCCGGTCCAACATTCGCACTGGTTCGTTGCAAAAATGTGAAAAACAAATTCAGGTAGCCTAAATTTGTGAATCATGTTTTGACTGGCCAATCTTCAGTACTGGTTTGCTTTCCATTCCTCTGTGTGCGGGATTCGATGTGGGATTTAGTGGAAACCCCTCGTGTGAAGATCGTGCAAACTACCGTGGTGACCCCAGAGAGCTACTAATCACCACATATATGTATATATATATATACATATATATATAGAGAGAGAGAGAGAGGAGATTCATGGGATCCCACCAAGAGTGCTCTGACGTAGGCTTCGTGCTTTATTTCATAGTGTTTACGCGATTTGTTGTCAGTCGCACATGAAAATGAATCAGTCTTTCTGAGTACAAAAATAACGCCTCGCAAAACCACATAAACAAAAGTAACTTTTGACATGACAGGTTTTTTGTCATAGTAGCTTGTGCTCTAGTGTATTTTTCTAAAGCTTCCACGCAGAACATATGAAGCAAGTTCACATTTCCAACGATGATTTTGTGAGACGACTTTGCTTGTATACCGTGTAATTCGCAGTTTCGTCAGTCGATGAATCCTAGTGGTGCTCCCAAGTTCCAATGTCTACGACGGTCTTATGGTAACTTCGCCTGAAATAAAAGTTTAACAGCACAGAATAGTCAATGATGCTGAGAAAACATTTGTCGAAAATTCGCAATGTCAGTTGAAACTTCCATGCTCGAGGGGATTCCACGCACGACCAAGAACTGTTAGAGAAAACACGAGATCTACGTGAGATAAGATCAAAATGATGACCGCCTGATTTCTTTGATCTCGACTCGGTTGAAGACATACGGGACTGTTTGAAACGATAAAGCATGTTGATGGCGAACGAACCAATTCTTCAGGATTTGGAAAACGCTTTCATAATAGATTTGGATAAAGTATGCGTAAAAAATTCATTCACAAACTGGTTGACCATGTACTGGGATCATTCAACAGTGTTCCTGTTACCGTCCTCCATAAAGGGATTTAAAAATCAACGAGCTTCTCTGAACACGGTATGAATAGTGTTCACCTGACGTGACGGTTCGTATAGTCGTCACACGAATGGGTACGTTGGCAGTTACCACCGATCTCAAGCAACTTGGGGAGGGGGGGGTAATTTTGGTATTTTGTGTACGTAACTCATGTGACTGTTAGTATGCATAATTGGCATTCGCAAAAAATGGGTTTTCCTCACCAACGTGTTGATTGCTGACGTTGCTATGTGAAAACATCTGGAGAGGTTTTATAGGCACTTTTGTGTTTCTTTTAGAACCGGTTTACTTCTGAACCTCTGCGGTTCACTGTCCTCATTCCAAAAACCAGCTATCTATGAAGAAGAAACTATCCACTTGAAATACACAGAACGAAAAGGTCAGATATAATCCGAAAGCGAGTAAGTATACCAGCGCGAATCGATACATGCAGTGGCATTCTGGGAGATGCACAGTAAAATGGTTAGGCTAGGCAATGACCTTGACAGGTGCACAATATCGGCTATGAGCAGCAAATCGGTCGTAAATTACAACCGATGGAAAATCCATATACACTACAAAGATCGTAACATAGACACATCAAACTGGGAACACACGAGTGATCAGTCGGTTTTACACCTTTTCATTGATTAACAACTGAGCGTTACACAACTAGTACGAGTAAAGTCTTTTTTTCATTCTATCGTGGAATTCGATAGTAGCAACTTGCTTTGACAAGGCCACTTGGACAGATCGTCAACTGGAAAAAGAGACACAGCAAGCAATGATAGTGGTCTCCGGAACAATTCTATTCAACAATATTGGCCCTCGTTTTTAACTAAAAACCACAGATGGTTTTTTACCTGGATGTCGGCGATTTTTCTTTGGAATATTTTTAATGGAAAATGTTGGTGCCACCATATCTTTTTCGGTAATTTGTACGCAGCCGAACTCCTATAACTGAAACATCCTAAATCCATTGTGGAATAATCCATGGTCTTCCGACAAACTCCAAGCCGAGGACAATATTATTAGAAATAATATTAATACTAGGCAAACTGGTAAGGAGTAGAGAATAATCCCCCAACGTAGTCTCTCTCTTTTGTCTCGTGCTTTCTTCAAACTATTAAAGCACACCATTTTCGGGAATGCAATTCCACCCAACCTAGGGTTGTCAAGTGGAGTGACTGACCGGCGTTGGGAGAAATCGAACGAACAACCGTCAAGTTGAAATGCCGTTTGATCACGGCCAGCATAGAATTATTGGCTTATCTGTAAAATTGCGGAAGTCTTTTGTTTTACTCTCGTTCTTCTCCGTACTGTCTCCCTCTCCCTTTGGCTGTATCTCCAATTTGTAGCCGCAACATGACGAATGGTATATAAATGTTTTGTTGCATTTCCAATCCAATATGGCCAACGGTATTCACTACTATCGTTCGTACTTAACTTTGTGGTGGCGTTTTATGGTCATTCAAACTCAAGTCCGATGTCGGATATATAGTATGAACCAGTTCTAAAAATATCTGATTCCAATAAACCTAGACAGCACATTGTGTCGTGATTAACCAATAGTTGTTTTCCAATGAGTACGACTCTATCATTCATTGGTTATAACAGAAGTGAAGCTTAGCCAACCTGTGAATGGATCGTTGTGAATGAATAATTTCGTAGGTTACTGCCTCATTCTGATTGGCCACAGCAAAAACAGTAGTGGCACGCGAACATCCGCGTAGATGCACTCGGTGAGCGGGTGAGGGAGAGTCAGAGAAAGACAAACCAGCCGCAGTCGGGACGACACAAGTGTGACACAAATTTTGTCCGCATTTTGTGGTTCGTGACTTTGAAAAACCGTCCATTCCTTTTTCGACCAATTTGGATCTATGATCGTTCGCGTGACTTTTCTGGCACTGCTAAAACTCATCGCACAGTAATGCCTTTCGTTTGTACCGTACCCTTGCACAGCACCGTTCAAACACGACACTCCGCGCATCAGCCCCATCCCAATCATCTGCATCATCATTATCACAGCATCAACAACAACAACAACAACAACAACAACAACGACAGTCAACCGCAGCCACCGCTGCCAACCGCCGATCATCGTGTTCGGAATGCGGAAGAGTCGCATCAACCTAATAGCCGATCATCATCAACGCCATCGTCTGCGGATCCCACGCGTTTCTGTCTAGCACCAACACCAACATCACCACCACCACCACACCCACCCCCTAAACCGACAACTGCGATGGAATCGAAAATGGCTACAACACCCACCCGGTCAGTCGCATGGCCACCGCGACTCACACCGCTGCCTGACTTTACGGCCTCTCAACCATTTTGGCCAAGTCAAAAAGCACGAGCCGAACGAAAGCACTCGGTTTATGTGAACGCCGCCATCTATCCGCTTCGGGAGCAACCTCAAACTCCGAACGGCTCAGGAGATCGGACCCAATCCGGGGGAGGCAACACATGTCGTACTCCGCCAAATTCTTGGACTCATCTCTTACCGTACAGGACCTCGACTGTGCCACAGAATTTATCAGAACGATTAAAAAAATCAGAAACTTTGCCCAATGATGTATGGGTTCATACGCAACGCCAGAACCCTAGTAATGAGCAAAATTTACAAACAGCCATACCGTCCGCTTCTGCACACGATACTGGCATGGATCAATCTAACAGACCAAACGGTTCGGCCGGAATCCCGACCGGGTTGAAATCTCCTCCACCCCGACCCCCGGTACGAACAAGCTCGCAACAACTGACTGGCCGAGGATCCAGCGCAGTTGAACCACGTGCTCCTCGACCTATACCTACGGTAGATCCAATTAGCAAAACCTCATCATCAACACTGTCGCCGACACAAATAAGACAATCCACAGATCCCCAACTGTCGGGTTTATTATCAAGCGAAAAAAGTACTCTAGAAGATAGTCCAATTTTGTGCCGTTATTCACAACTATATTCCTTGTCAATAAAACCGGAGCCGAGTGAACGAGCAAGATATCACTCCAAACCTTTGGCCAATCATTCAGACAGCCCCGTGTTGTCCAGACCGAATATGGCAACACGAGTGGAATCACAAATGCATAAACTTCGAATTCGTACAGAAGATCTCGGGTGAATGACAGTAACTCATCTGATTGAGCAACTGACAGACACGAGCACAAACACGCAAACGCGCACACACACACACACACACACACACACAAACACAAATTGCGACGTGCAGTGTAACCGTTTGTTGTCCTCTAGACCGCAGTCTCCCTGACTCAGTTTTGGGACCCGTGGCTTTCCGTTGCTCGCTCACTAGGCTCACGCAATTCCTCTGTGGACGTATCCGACAGAATTGGACGGAGATTGGTGAGTTTCACCATCAGTTCGTTTCATTCCCTTGACTTTATTTGTTGACGCTAGAGAGGAAAGTTAATTGTTCCACTGGATAAATTGAAGTTCTCTTTGTTCTTCTGACCTTTCGATCGATCAGTTTTTCATCTGTCCTCACTAAAGGATTGTGGCAACCTGGGCCTTGTTGTTAAAGTGTCGGCTACCACAACAACCACTTCTTTTGGTCCCAATCTACTGCACTGCCGTGGAAACCCTGGAAATTTGTTTCACTCACCTACCTCCAACAAAATGTTTTCACTTGTTCATCAACCCGACCGTCTATTTTGTTCTTTGAAGCAACAACGACAACGAGAGTAGAGAAAACAACTGCATCTCCAGTAAAGTGACCTGATGAAAACGTGGAACAAACTGACTCCACCATGAACACTGTACTGACCACACCCGCCAACAACAAACTGCCTATTTAGCGCCATATAACATGTCCATTATGTGGTCGTCAAAAACATCGGCTGTGCATATTCTTCCTCTTCCTTTCACTTAATGATCCACATGTTCTCTCTCCTTGCCTGTGCAAGCGCTATGAAAACCAGACGTAAACGAGAATGCACATCCACACAAGTTTCTTCCGGGGTCCGGCTGGATCTGAATTGTAGGCAGTGCTCAATTCGATTGGAATCCAATAATCGACTTTGATTCATCTATTTTCTACCTTTTTTCAAGCCAGCTTTGATTTTCGTCATCCCTCCCCTCGCTCCCAATCCCTTGTTTTAGTCGTTTTCTGTCCCAGTATTTTTGGCTTGACTGATTCTTGTCTAACAATAGCCCCTTGCCAGTTTATTCGCAAGCACACACACGCATCGATAGCACTACTCACTCGTATCGGCGCTTTCATAATCCTCATCTGCACTCCTGTTCAGCTGTCATACGCATCCCGTCATCCGGATCACGAATATCATCCAAATCCTCATCCTCATCATTGCTATCACTATTATCATCATCATCATGGAGCGCGTATGCGCCTGAGCATTATCATCTCTTTGATCAGTGTTGATGTGGTTCAGGTCAGCTTATGAATCAGTTTACTTTACGCCGTGAATTTTCTCGTTTTCTTCCTGTGATGGATTTGGTCAGTTGAAAACCTAGGTCTATAACATCTCGAGGTAAGAAAGAAAGACTAAGATCTCGTTTCTATTCCACGGGCCCAAATAAAGCCGGAGTGCACTAAACCATTCCAGTTCAATGTGCTTGCAATTGTATACGCCCTCGTAGCCCGATTCTCACGATCGATCGTGCGGGAAACAACTAACCAGCCAACCAACCAACCAGCCAAACAAACAAATAAACAAACAAACAAACAAGTGGATGAATGTATTGATGACTGAGTTCATCGTTTCAACTGTCCGAATAACCAATCAATACTGACGAAAATGATGTTTTCCCCGTATGTTCACATTCATGCCAATAAGTAGCACCGAGTATGGATTACAAAAAAACTAGGCGGAAGGACAGTTGACAGTCCTCGGTGTCCAGACTTGTTCTCTGAATTCTATCTATATACGTGTTTGTGCGTGTATGAAATTAATCAAGATGCGGGATTTTTGCATATGTAAATGCCATGTTCCGGAGTGGTGGGTGAACTAGAAGTGTCGCGTTGTTTTTTAACGAGTTTGTTCTGGACACAACCATGGATCCGAGAGACGACTACTTAATTCGAAAATTAAGTGAATACAATTTTGTCAACATTTAGAATTTCCCACTTCGTCAGACCCACTAGCCCGTTTCGAATCACTTAGACTGGTCCGAATAGTTCGGTTTCACTCACCCTGAGGGATTTAGTTCAACGTGGTGAGAACACACGGTTGTTACTATTCCAACTTTCGTGTGTATATTCGACTAGTCATACCGTCTAGGCGTACTGATTCACCAGACCAGGTGAACGAGAACAGTCAGTTTGGGAACACGGCATCTGTCACAAGTTGCACGGATAGGTACAAACTCGGACAACTTTTTTGGATAAGAAATCTTATGGTTATCTGTAACCAGTATTGTCCGTTGCGATACCCGTTCTAAGAAGAAAAAAAACAGTGAGACATCGATCTTCTCTATCGTTGTATTAGCAGGCGTTTCTGGAAATAGTCTCTGATCAATGAAATTTTCAGAGTAAGACATTCTTGTCCTACTCCAACATGCGGAAAACGGGATTTCGGTGTCTAGCGTGCAAAGTCCATGCAATTTTCCATCCGACTATTACCCGGGCGATGGGCTAGGCTTCGTTTTGATTTGAGCGATCCGAAATAATGGTAATAAATTTACTGACCATTCCATATGGGTTTTCATCGCTCCATCAGTCGACAGTCTAGGCAAACATCTAAATAGGCTATCCTGTTACTATCCTCGTTCAAAGTGTGCCATGGACATTTCAGTTAGCAATGTCGAGCGTATGTAGTGTTGAAGATATGACACGGATTACAACATGTGATACAAAATGTCATCAAAAATCTCCCATAGTACACTTGCTGTCCAATCGACCCACTGGCATGGATAAAACTAGCCGCGAAATGCCTCACTCGTTTTACTATCTCGTTTATCTCGGATTCTTCTAGCTCTTTTTTTGCTGTCCGGACTGGTTCAACTTGGCATAATTTTGCCCCACGTTATTGCGAAGATTCGTCTTCTTACGGTCTCTTGGAAACGGGGATTTCTGACCTTATAAACCGTTTGCTGTCGTCAACTCATTACAATTTGGGACAAAAATCTGTGCAAACGATTGTGTGATTAGTTGCCTGATACGGGCTCCATACTGTTCTCACGCATGCCACTCGCGGGGACTGTAGATTTGTTTCCGGTTTTTTTACTCGAGATGCTACAGACCGGGAAATTGGAACGTTGGGAAGTATGGGAATGAAATTTTGGCGAGAAGTGCGTGGGATATGAAAGTACCGTGTGTGCAAGCACTTCACATGCGCATAGATTTGGACCACTCAATTTGATAGACCAATCAACCAATAGTCTGTGGCATGCACAATGAATCTACGGCTGTCCCCAGTTGAAGGGTTCAAATATTTGATCTTAACGAAACTATCCAATAGTGAGGACAGTTCGAATTCTAGAGGAAGACTAAGGAAAAAATGGAGGGGATTTTATCCTGAGTGACAGTCCTTACCGGTTATTTTACGCCAGTGGGAATGCATGGTTGTAATGTCAAAGGTTGATGGGCAACAATTTTTCAATAGTTGATTAAGTCGACCCCCCCCCGTCCAGTGGTATCTTGTTAACAAAGACGAGCCAGGCAAATAAAATGACAAAATTTGGAAACCTTTGGATAAACTGTGATGGGAACCAGCTCGAACATTGGTATCGCAGTAGACGAAAGGTAAATCAGCCTACTTGAATGAATGACATGCAATACAAGTTGATAAGTCATCGATGTTTTTTGATGAACAAATAACGGGATAACTCTCGTGAATTGGTAACCAATAATTTTGACCTTCTGTCCAATTGCGTCTAATTCCATCGTAACAGAACACTAGGAGGTACCGGTGAACAGAGTCGACTGCCAGCGAAAAGCCTTGTTAAACAAAACGCATAAATTTTACCGATACACCTAGAGATTTTCACACTTGATAAAAAAGCCTAGTATGAAAAACATGATTGTATGTGGCCTCACACAAAGGTTTGAGTAAATTTTTTTTTAAAAAGGATGCTTCGATTGTCACGAGCATCGGTGAAAGTGCAGCCAAATTTTCCGGCTCATCCCGTGGCATTGATGACAATCAATTGCGGGTTGACTAGGAAGTTGAAAAGCGTTACCCGGTGCGAGTGCATTGGGGCAAAATCGTCCAAATACATCCGGTTGCGTCAGTTTCAGACCAGAAGGCAACTGGCGCTTCGAGGTGACGTATTTTCGGCTTAGACGGTAAGAATGCAAGATTTCAGAATCGAAAAGATGGTCACGGGAAAAAATACGATTTATAAAGTCATTATAAAGGCTTTAATTGCGAAGAAATTTATCTTCAATATATCCCCCCGACATTTTCATATACAATATTGGGAAACCCGGTTGAAAGTGTATGGCTGTCGCTTGTAGCTGATGAATAAGTGTGACAAATTCGGTAGTTTGACAACCAACTGCAGTTTCTTGGTCCTACTGGTAAGTGTGAAAGGATGCGCGTGTCAGAATGTGTGAACGAATAAATTCAGACACAGGCGCGCGAATAAATTGAGATAAACCTGAAAATTGTTGGGTAGAGACTAAGTGTGTGTCACGAATCATCACGTTTATTCTTCTGCCAAAGGCTCACTATTGTTACTTACATAGCTCTGGTTTCGACAATCTAATTGCTTCGGGTCACCGGTCATGATAGACTTTTTGTATAATCTTTTGGTGTTAATTCTGGATGTTGCTGGGACCGAATTGTGAGCTGTCACCCGATCATTTTGGTGTCCGCTGTTGACCAGGTGCTGCAGGATTGCGCTGTTTATCATCGTTACAGTGGCCCTGCGGACAGAAGCCGGAAACTTGAAAGCGTCAATCTGAGTCATAACATCGTGCCCCGAAAAAAGATAATGACAGGCAAACTATTGGGATACTTACCAGTGGTTATTTTAGTTCTTCCAAGAAATGCAAACAATTTTATGAATAAAAGAAGCAGTTTGTTCACCAAATTCCGTGATCAGCGTAACGCAGTGATCTTTAGGAGGTCGACTGAAAGCCCAGTGTCATCCGCATCCGCAACACGTCTAGTTGGTTTTACTCCTACCACATGATGATCCATGGTCTTGCCGTAAGTACTGGTTATTCCGAAACCCTTAGGAGTTGGCTAGTGAACATTATTTGGGTGTGCTTTAATTTGAACTTTTTCTCTATAAAAAGCTTATTAAATTTACGAGTTCCTTCGGAATTTGGCCGAAAGACACATTCTATCTTACTAGGGATAACGGCGCTTGGAAATGGGTTTTTGATAGTCAAAAATCGAGCTGACTGTCTGTGTCACTAGTTGTGAATTGCCCTCCGGTACCGACTGAAAGCAAGCTGGAAAGCACCTGAAAAGGCCACCACAGAAGGAACCGAATTTAGATAGGGTTCGTTGGCCCCTAACATGTTCATTCTGATTTAAGTTGGGTGTTTTTAGGCTCCTAGATGACTACTCGCCTTGAGAAAACCTCGAAATAACTCCAAACGTTCATGCGCTGCGAGTAGTCTGTCACGATTGTCCTACTCGGTGTCTTTTGGAGGCGATGCTTTCAAAGTTTGAGGAGGTAGACGATTGATCGACGTTCTCCACTAGTTTGCTTCTTCTTATAGGATCTATCCAGGGAAGACAGCTAAACCTTGATTCCAAACTAATCACGATCATCTTGCGTAAAGACGATCCCATGCCCACCGGCCTCCGTGGCGGAGGAGTTTAATGGGTATCCAGAATGTGTAGTATTAACCGACGAATTTTAGGATCAAGCAGTTGGTAATCAGCCCTGATTGAGTTACAGGACCTTCAAATCGTGTAGCTACATTTTTGGTTTCAGTGGAGGCTACTTGCTGATACCGAAAGTCCAAGACCACGTTGCTTCGGTGCGATGAGCCATACAGATGTGAAGCCCGACTATTCCCAGAAGAACACGAATGACTGTCAAACTCCTGTAACGTCGACAGAATAACACATGGGCTTGGGGCTGAACCGAATGCAAACCCGCGGACAAATACGAGGTCAGCCAGGTGCCCTAGACAGCTGACTGGGTTAAATTAGTCTGATTTTGGGACACCCTCTCAGAAGGCAGCGGGGATGGTATTCGCTCTGAGGAAAACGGAATAGACCTATTTAAACCATTTGATTACGACAAATAAACGAATGAGAAACCGTCGCGTTGAGCGGCCAGAGGGCATTTGATCGTTCCCGCTTGTTTAGGTCAGCTGGGCGACCGACTGATGGTACTACAGATACCCACCGCGATAATCGTAGATTTGCTAAGTAAGCGGTAATAATTGTATCTGGAAGCGAGTTTCCCTCCGTTAGAAAAACAGCGATCTGTTGTCCCTCAAGCGGGGTGAAGAATAGGGCCCTAGGTATGACTGAAGTCAGCTACAATGATGTGCAAGTTGTCGTCCGGGAAAGAACAAGATATTACGGTACCTCTAAAAAGATTAGGTAGTGTGCTGTAGGCAACGCAGAACCACTTGTGAATACGTCCCGATTTTGTTTGTGTGAAGGCAAATGATTTTTTTGCTAAGTATGTTCGAATCGACATGGGAATATAGAAGAAGCGATTGAACACCGAGCATCCAGAGGAAAAAAACGACCGTGGAAGGAACAGTCGATTTGGGAGTCTGTAATATTTCACACGTCGTATTCTGAGAAAGTTGTAGAGGATGTGTTAAGTGGACAATGTTGAAATAGATATTCACTCAATATTGGCAGTTTCGGTCTTTTGGTAACATCGTGTTTCCTAATGGTCCACTTCTAATCCTGTACTCATGGTGTGCAGTTGCCATTCAGATCGTTTGCACATGAATGATCACTAGAATCTGCAATTTCCTGCTTGCCAACTTGTGCAAAACTCGTCTTTCGTTGCTTTCTCATTCGGCCTAACTAGGTTAAACCACGCTGAGCACACGAGTCCCGGGTCTGGTAATAGTACCTCTCAAGTGAGTCAAAATATCCCTTTGGATACCTTGATCACGGTCCCTTCAGCTCGGTTCTCACGACCATTGACTTCGAACTGATGCACATCAATGTCCGTAGGCACTCCATATTATTATCCGTGGAATTTCCCACCCTATTCTAGAATTATGTCAGAGTTATTCGGAATTACCATCGGGGCAGCCTAGTGAGATTGCTTTCACACTGATCTGAAACGCTATCTATCGCACGAGAGCACATGCGCGTGTGTAGCGTAAACTGTACAGGGATTGGCCGTGCATTGTCCGACAATTTACCGGCAGACTTATGCTTTCCAGGCCTTGTTAATGACGAGTACTTTTTAAATCAATCACGAATATTATCGATGTACACCTAAAATAATTTGATCCAGCTGCAGTCTAACGCGAAAAATTATTTATTTTTACGTTATTCAATAATGAAATGATGACGTACACATCATTTTCAAAATGAGAGGCGCCCGCAACAGAGGGCTACAAAGTAGAGGAACTGACCGGTCCTGAGAGGTTTTGAACTTGCAACCTTCATGTGTACGCACCAAGACCTTATTTCTTTTGAACACCGGTATGAAAGGAAGGAAAAAAGAGACGATAACAGACCAGGTCTTAACAGGTGAATTGATCGAATTCGATTCATAGAATGAATAAAACATACATCCAGTCAGTTTAATGTCCGCTGATCAGCGCGTAGCGAGTGTCACATCACGAGCAACGGTGACTTCTGCTCTAGGGGTTTTCATTATTCTACGGTGAATTACGACTGGTGCACCAGATGCGTTTCGCCATCAGCGTGCGAATTTTATTGCGTTTCGGCACCCTAAAAGCTGAGGAAAAACGGCACATTTCTGACGGATTTTCGTGCATCATGACGTGTTTATGGTCTGGTTGCGTGATCTTTCAACTATTTCCACGACTGTACCAAACAGACGAGACTAAGCGTGTCAGCCTCATTGGTGTTCTTGCTTCGCTATATTTGGCGATAGTTTGGACTTCTGCCAGGAGGGCGAGTAAGTTGACAGAATTGCATTTTGCATGTTGTTCTGGGTCAGCCGCACACCGATTATTCGACAGCAAGCGCGTTCGTACAATAAACTACAAGGCGTTTTAACCTGGATGCGCTAATGCCATGAAAACCGACAAGCCTTATTAAATGGTAAGACAGAATGTTTGAATCAACCAGTTGAACAATATCCCCCACCGTTGGACCTACCTATCAGGCGTCGTCGTTCTGTTCGATTTCTGGCGCTTCGCCAACCATATAACCATGTTCGAAATCGGGCTACATTTCACGAGGCCCGAAAACCCCCGGGGGTTTTGTTTGGAAATGTGTGGTGCGTTGTACGGTGTGCCGTCGACCAAATGGCTAAAACGGCGATTGTTCGACTTGCGGTTTCAATGCATGGTCCGATGAATTTGCATGGATATAAAAACGGCCGAAAAAGCTGTGAATCCCGTGATCTATGAGATAAAGTAGCCACCAGTGATAAATGCGTCTCTGTTTTTAAAGGGAGGGGTGTGTGTGTATGTGGGAAAATCGGAGTGAAAAATAACGGCAAACTTGATGGAATATAATGAGAACGAAAAGAGCATTCATTGTCTCGAAATTTTAGTCCACTCTAAGTATAGAAAAGTCAAAATAATTTTCAAGCTTTTCCAACTCGGAAAAGAATTGCTGATGCGGCAAAACATTTTCTCGAAATAGTAAAATTAATTTTTTATCCGACAAATTCCGCATTGTTGGCTTCACTTTTCTGTCAACAAATATCCTCTTCGAAAGTTATGATCAGACAAAGATTACGGTGAAGAAACTAAGGACCAATGGTGTCGGAAAGCTGAACGTGGACAGTGAAACATTTTGGTTTGAACCAATGCGGAAAGGAGAAAAGAAAACGTTAGGCCATATTATACCGAACGTATACCATACTGGAAACCGGGAACGCTTTTAGGAATGGGACTGGCAATACTGAGCACACTGAAAGAAAATGCTAGAATGTTCACGGATATTCGTCAGGTAAAGAGGGGAAAAATCGACATTAGCGCCCCCCTCCCCCAGGAGTAGGGAGAGAGCGAGATGAGGGGCCAGAAATTCCAAAGTTGCGTGGACAGAGAACCGATTGGACAGCACAGCCATCACCGAGTTTGCAAATCGCGAGGTTTGACTTCTCGATTCACTTCCCCAGGGTTTGCAGTGGTTGTGGCGATGCTAGTCCTTCTAATTTCTTTGTCGATTAAATAGCCAGTGCACAATGTTTCTGACCGGGCGTACCAATAAAGTGTGACACTAATGTGGTCCAACCACAGCCCCTCTGTTTGCTGTTTTCGCGCACTATCTATTCTAGATCGATCGATGTATATGCGTGTAAAAATATAGGCTGGATCTGTTTGCATCACATTTAAATTTAAATATAATTATTCCAGTTTTCTGTGAATATCTGCACGTCATTTTCCTATGGAATTGGGCAAGATTTGGCTGCATTACATGAAAAACAGTTGACTTCAAATCTCATTCCCTTGATAACGGAAGGGTGCTTTTCAGAATGTGTAGGGAAACAGTACCATATATCACAAAGCTGATTTCGAAAAAACGCACGAGAACAGCCGAGTAATGGCGAGAATTTGCACGATTCGTGATGATATGATTCTTCGGTTTCATATATATTATTATTATTATTAGATGGTAACGCATTATGGATGAGACAACAAAGTCTTGCATAACAAAGCTACCGCATTTGCGATTATTCTCGCTTATCAGGAAAACTTACACGGTGCTCTCTTCTTCAATCATCCCCCATACTTGAACACGGTAACACTGATTTTGGTACCGGACTCATTCAAATCACGTGAACTGTGTACCAATGGTAAGTTCGTTTATGGTACCATAGCGATGGTTTGTAATTGCATGCCTCAGAGCAAGTTTGTCATCTTGTCCATGTACAGTATACGGTTTGTTCTTAAAACCGAAAATCTCGAACCGCGATTCTTCTCCCAGTGGGTTCTCCTTGAGTAACGGCCGAGAAACGATGCACAAATCACCTTTGTTATTCATAAACGAACTGAACAGCCTCGCTTGCTCCTAGTTATTCAACCGAGTTTCGGGTGCCAGAAGGTTCAACATTCATTCAAAACTGAGTGAATTTTACAGAGGTGAAAGATGTTACGGAAAAAGGGCAAATTTCTTTACACCCCTCACGTGCCGGAGACGAAATGCTTCGCCTAGTTCCACCCGACTGCCTTCTTCGTGGCGTTGTGGTGAACCGTTTTGAAATTATTCATAAATGTTGACGGCATAATCGAATTCCAACAACTTTGTACTTACCTGCCCGGAGTATTTTTTTTTTTGTCAAAAATGCTGAGACAATTCGAGAAATATTTCTTAATGTGCTAAGGATTGAAACAGTGAGGCCATCTAAGGTGAACAATAAACAATAGAAAAACAATTTTTCAATGTTTGCCATTGTTTTGTCGACAAAACAGCGGAAAAAACTAGGTGAGGGAGAAACAAAGGGAATAAAAGAAACAGTACAAGATACCGTTTTTGTCATCAGAATTAAAATAACAATCTAGAATTGCTGGGTGAAAAACAAGCCTTAGGTTACACACATTCGGTTTTAATTTATGCTGAATTGCCATGGCAAAGAATGACCTTGACCAGTCCCTTACATCTAATTGGTCTTTTGAAAACCGCACCAATCTTTTGGTGATTGATAAGAACACGAAGTATTTAGATTTGCACAAGTTGTGATAAACGAGATTATTGTTTGACAGGGGCCGAAATCGTGGTGTTTGGCTACGGAAATTCCAAACTAAAATCTTCTCAACGCCAGTAAAAAGAGGATTGAGAAATATACTTATTGATTCAATAAAAATATTTCTGAACAACTTCGCTTTCTCGAAAAACCACCTCGGAATTCCAAAAAATGTGACTGCAGCTGCTTTCGAGCTAGTTGAGTTGCTCGTAAAAACAGAGTATTCCTCGCCAAAATCAGACAAATTTGCGACAGAACGCGGTACCTGTATTGCGAAAACATGTGATGCAATAAAAGTAGTTCATCCGAGGGACAGGAGGACACTCAGTAGCATCCAATCATAAAGGTCCAAGCAGCACGCATAAGTTGGGAAATAAACCGGTTCGACGCGTAATAATAGCAAGCTAGTGTATAAACATGTGCTCAGCAGGGAAAACGTTCCGTGACATGGCGACATCAAACACGAGTTGGGAAATCAAAAGGCGAAACAACAACGTGAATGAAAACTTTTGGAACTGCACCGTTCCGTCCAACGGACGATGCAACGCCAAAAGAGGTAGATGAAAATTGAATGCTCCGCAAATCCGCTGTTCTGAACAAGCTGATATTGTAGAACGAATGTCCTTCAAATGCTGTTGTCGGTTAAATTCAGTAGGACACTTGTAGGGATGTTGTAAACTCTTAGCACGTCAAGGTAAGCGGACATTGCATGATTTCGTTGAATCTCGAATTAGGAGAGAATCTGAAGATTAGATGGGAGGAGACTGTTGCACGTGTATCACAAACAAAATGCGAGGAACAAATTTTAACTTGACTCAATGCGTCTGATGAGTGACAAAGGTCAAACCTGAACACACCTCTTTAAAAGTGCACATAGTCACACGGTGACCCTGCCTCTATGCTGCCGATTATGTGAGTGTGTTTGTCTACACGTGTCACGACACAGGAACAGGATAAGCCAAGTAGATGGGCTGCCATCAGTCGACAGGACACGGAGAATGCTGGCGGGAACGTGGCATTCGCAAACGTGGCTGTCTTGTGGGCTAAAGTTAACAACCGATTAGATCGAAGACTGGGAGAAGTACTGTAGACCAGAAATAACCAACTGTGAAAGTATCTCATCAGCTGGTATTAGAAAGAACGTTAACCGGTAGGGTGGGATTGCGAAGTCCAATAAATGAGAAGAAATGCAAAATGGATTTATGCACATATTTTGGTATTTTGATGACACGAAAATTGTTATCTGCGACGAATAGGTGGTTTTGCTATAGGTTTTCTAAATTGAGTATGCGTACGTTTTCTAGTTTCAATTGGTGAAGCAATCGGTCTTGACACACTTCGGTGGACGCGAATGCTCCTACTTATTCTCTCGTACACATCACCGAGGCAAACACCGTAGCGAGTCCGGTTGACGGACGTATAGTGATGTAAGTAGTATTAAATTTTGCCATTTCCCTTCTTTAGTCATCATCATTGTGTCCGGGTTCTCTTGAGGACTTTTGGCAATTCTTTTATTAATATGGGGTGCAGAACATCACTTTGCCCAAATACTGATCGACGGGACATAATCGGACTTGTCGGCTGACGAAAACGTATCATAGAAGAACAGCCTTCATTTCACCCTATCCTGGTAAGAATGTCACACTTTCATATAATTCAATTCAATTGAGTTTTTATAACCATTAACCTCGAACCGACTTGCGCTGAACTCGGTTGCTACTTTGTGACACCGCCGAGTGGAAAGAGAAAAGAAACGAGAATAATAAAGAGTTCGAATAGACGAACGTCACTGATAACGGCATTAAGCCCTTCCACATTAGTGTCTTTAGCTCTCAATTCAGGGGATCCAGCAGTCTAACTTCACCTAGTGGAGTTTGGCACTTTCCCATCGGCAGATTTTTCGTGTGACTGAAGACAACCGATCGATTTGGCTCATCTTCGCTCCGAGTCATGACACGTGTGGACAAATAGCCCTACTCGTATATGCCTCCGCACCAAGACATGGTCAGTCTTTTATCTATTACTTCCTTTATTAACGTACATCAGGATGCTTTACGCGTTCAAATGCCAGCCCTGCGTGGATGGCGTTTAGTACATCTTTGAAGCTACTTGTTCGGATCCTGTCTAAATATTAGTAGTCCCGATGTGAATATCGCAGTTTTACACGAGAGTTACGAAACTCCAGATGTGACATCCGAATACTGCCGGTGTTTGGACAATGCCTAGTTTAAAGTTTGCCTGCGCACTACGAAAAAAAACATTTTTAACGATTTCTAACATGGGGAACACGGGGATCTGATTTGGAAAACTGGAATCCAAAAGTCAGTCACTGTGTTAAATAACGAAATCGAGGTGCTTGTGGTTGATTAAGTGCATCACAGACTACCATATGAGTAGCTCTTTTTAACTTGTTTTTAGATTCATGGACGTAAGAGTCCAATTGTCAACATGCCAAGGAGTCAAATATGCTCAATCAGTCGACTAGGTCAAGCTAGGCTGCTGTCCCAGAGACTCTTCACTCAGTAACCTATCATCCTGACCTAAAACTCGACAAAGCTGCCTAGTATCTTTTATCTCTCACCTTCTTTATTAGTAAAAATTGCGATGTACACCATTTTCGGGAAGTGGGCCCCGGCCAACAGAGGGCTGCCGAGTGGGGAAGTTGACCAACGATGGCAGGATTCGAACCCGCGACCTTTACGTCCAAACGTCACGACCTTTTTCGCTTAGCCACCGCCAGTATTGCGGTTAGTTGTTTGGAAAATCTAAGATCATCGAACTCCGACGACTGCGTTCTCGGTTATTGCCTCATTTAAGGGCTCAACAGTGGAAATCAAATATCCCGGGTTTTGATAGCGCTTTTTTGCTGCACTATACCCAAATAACTGCCTGGCATTTGACTTTCGATTTCCATACTTTCACATACTTTCCTAACTAATCGTTGAGGTTATTAGTGTCACCTAATTATAAAAAGCAGTTTTATTTAAAAGAATGCAAACACTGTTTGTCCCGTTGCACAGCCTTACCGTCATTTTTATTACACCTGACTTGCGATATCGGATGTTTGAGTTGATTCAAATCCGGGTAAACAATTTCTTTTGGTTGTTAATACATGCTAGTGAAAAGTGGTAGTAGTATTCTCACATGGTTTCACAGTTGTACTGACTTCAGCAATCGTTATCGTGCAACGATAGGATTTCGTTGGTAAGTGATGACCTCGGTAATCCGTACCTTGTGATCGACCTCTTTACTGATCTGTGGCAACTTCAGTGAGACGTGATTGAATAGAATGCACTTTTATCGTAACTAGAAGATCCTCACAAATTCCGGTAAAAAAGATCAAAACTCACTGAATTTTGGATATCTGATAAACATCCCTACCTTAGTTGTTGGCTACTGAGTGACTTCGCTTTTGCTTCAGTAATATAACGAATAGATGGACACGTTAGTTTTCATTACATGTCGCCGAATTTACTAGTCGATAGGATGGTATATCCACCGCGATGAGATAGGGGATAGTGTAGTTGAAATGAGTGAAAAGCACTAGTTTTTCATCGAATTATTTCGTTATCGGAAATGTAAGGACAGGGACCACCTAGCGCAACGACCCTGAAGCATCCCGCTTCAACATTATGACTATCGGTGCTCGCAGAAAACAGGGAATCGAAACGTGTTCGACCAAGTGCGGCTGCAGCTAACCGCTTTGTTTTGGAACGTCATTGTGCTTACCCAATAAACTCGAACTTCCCATTCCGTACATTCTATATTCTTCCTATTGGCTTTTGAGATTAGAATCACATAAGTCCCGCTATCTAGAACAGAAGCGAAATTCTATACTACCAAGTTCTTTCTCGGTTTTCGAATAGAGTAACCACCCAAGTTCAACGAATGAGGAGATGTGGACCAACAAGGCCTATAATACACAACGCAACGGTTTATGGCCTGGCGAAAATATATCTCAGGGCTTCCGGTACCACCGTAGACCGTTTACAAAATACGGCCATTGTTCTTTATCGTGCCCAACGACCGAGGAAGGTTTACCAGAACGGGTACATGACCCGAGCAGCTGGCTAAGGAGCCCATCTGGAACATGTCAGTTGCCTTAGGGATCGTGCTTGTGGCCCAAAGACTTGGGGTACAGTCTCGAATAGGCTGGCCGAGAAGTGTAACAGCCCACGAAGTAACTGTAACTGACGACAGATAGTGGATATTGTGATGAAGAGAAGTGGAAGAGCTGACGTGTGGGATAAAGTCTACATACAAAGTTTCTTCCTGTTTTCCATCATTGGTCTAATGACATGAGACGTATGCATCCAGAGTGGTACAGATACTCATACAATACTGAACTATCAGTCACCAGTGGCCAGATGTTTGTGAGCGCGTCATTTCATTCATTCTGCTGCCGTTTGAATAATCCCTTTTGACTACGGGGTCTATATCACAGTTCGAATGAGGCATTCTGAGCCGATAGCAATCGAAATGCGGTGGGTACGCAATCCAGGTTTGGTCCACTGGGTTATGGAGCAAAAAATCTACTTTGAAAATTGTATGATATTTGTCCTATCAAGATTTCCAACCACGGTGAACAAACAAAACTGCAATCAACGACTGTAGGTGATGAATTTAGTCATTCACTATGGTGAACCTGTCACAACGAGACTACACCTTGACGTGGTGTGACAGTTTGCGTGCCTCCATGATCCAACGAGCTATACAGGATGGCTTATCTCAAGCCGAAGATCCAATCATGCCTGGAAGTTCAATGGGTAGAGGCCTGACGAAGTAGTCTCCTGGTCCTCCAAGTTGGGGGTTGATCTGAGTTAGCAGCTCAGTCGGAAAAACGGGTGGAAGAACAATTGATCTAAGTAGATGGGTGCCCACTCAGCTGTACCCCNGCAGTGCGTTCAGTTCTGTTGTACGGTTGCGAGACGTGGAGTGTGCGTGTGGGCGATGTTCGTCGGTTGGAGGTTTTTGACAACCGATGTTTACGTAGTATGGCTAGGATTGGATGGAGTGACCGGGTGAGTAATATTGAGGTTAGGAATCTGGTATTGGGTGCCACTTCTAAGAATAGCTTGTTTCAGCGTATGAAACTTAGTAGACTACGCTGGTTGGGTCACGTGTTGCGTATGACGAACACTCGTCTACCATACCGTGCCTTAGTTTGTGTTCTTTCTAAGGAATGGAAGAAGCCATGTGGAGGCCAACAGATGGCGTGGCAACGTGGGATGAGAAAATGTACAGCGAAGTTAGGTAAAGTAGGTGTCTCACGCCTTCGTGGTGAACCGTGAACAGTGGCGATCGTGCTGTCATTTTTTATCGAATCACAATGATTGAAAACACGTGCGTTCGTACAGTTAGGCTGTGTTCCGTGTGTTGGCTGCAGCAGCATCTTACCTTTTCCTGCCTGTGTAGGTCCACTCCCTGTTCCCATTGAATATTCACTCTTTTTATATAAACATGTAACTCTGGGGAAAGGCAGCGGTCAGTGAGGCTTGTCTTGCTGTTTGACGCTGAACGATGATGATGATGACTGTGGTGAACTCCCAGTCGTGACCCCGAAGATAAACGGGTTACGGAAAATGCCCTGAGTGGTCATCATTTGCGTATCCCGATGAGTGATCTTTTGATTCCGCTGGCGCCTAGTTGCCAATTCTAACCGCTAGCCAAGTTTACTGAATTATCGAAATGTGCTATGGAATAACATTCTACTGTTTTCACTACTACTACAATAACATTTTATCTTTTATCTTTTGCTTCCTTTATTAATGAACTAACAGTGTGCATCAATTTTCAGAAAGGGGACCGTGGCCAGCAAAGGGCTGCCAAGTGGGGACTATGACCGGCGGTGGCAAGATTCGAACCAGTGACCTTTACGTCCAAACGCCACGACCTTATCCGTCTAGCCACTGCCGACCACATATCCCTCCTCCTCTCGTGTGCACGAGCGAAGCTTGTTGACTCCGAGCCAATATTAAAAGTTTCAACCTACCTGGGAACTGCAACGCTATCGATCCGGAGTCGCCCCTTGACAGTTCCAAGTCAATTACAAACAACTACGGCAGCATCGCATTGGTTACACCGACCGATAAGGGGGTGTGGCGCGAGGGAAACGACCTCATAAGAAAGTCAGCCGTTAGCGGTGGGACCGAATTAACCGACAGACAAATTCCTTAACAAACGTTTTTCGTAAAATTACTCTTTGTCCTACCTATTGAACGAGATTGTGTCCCGAACAAATTCGTTTTGTTCACTTGGCATGCATTGTGAAAGGGACTGTCCTGAACTGGGCATAGAACAGATGGGTGATCCACGATCTAACATCCGAACGGACTATTCGGATATTACAATAGGAACCAGAACGATCCATTTGTCCGCTATTTGGGAATTCATTGTTCGGGGAATTAGCATGTCCGTTTTCCGGTTACCGTAATAGGCTACACTCATTCCGAGAGGAAATGTATGGTTGTCCAATCAAATGTAAACATATTCAAAGCGACGAATTACGGTCAACTTAGGTAAATTATTTTTGTTGTCACAACTTCGGCCACAAAGTCGATGTGCGGATCAACACGTTCAAAATTTGTGCGTCTTCAGTTCACACCAATGTAGCTGTCCATCTGTACAGTTCTCGTGCACTAAAACCGGTCGTTTCCGGCCGGACGATGAAACTTACTGTTTTCATCAAACATGTCGCTGACTGGTGTCTGCGCAAAATCAATTAGGTTCATAAGGACAATTTTGAATATTACGAATGAGAAAACGAGATGGAAGATTCAACGAACTATGGTCCAAATGGCAGTGGAACATGTCGTTAAATGTTTTTTTTCGCCTAGATATTTCATTTATGACAGTTGCATAGTTTTTGCTTGGCTCATTATCCTGCAGATCTCACTGTGAACGCGTTAACCTCCGGTCATCCGGTCAAACTATCACTCGGGTATAGCTTAACTTGAGTGAGTCCAGTGGTTGCAGTATCGCGTTGGGGTCGCAGAAACCATGTTCGAATCCCGGGCAAGATAGCAGATTTCTCATCGAGGTTCTCAGTCTGCGCCATTTCGGTTGATGAGATGACTGGTTTCGAAAGCTCCACATAGCACATCAAGAGGTCATCGATCTCACTTTAAGAGGCATGTAAGCACATCTGCACAATGCGAATGTAATTCCAAATAATAACCGTAAAAATAGGGGATGATGATCAGGTGCTTGCTCTAAACAACCGGGCATGAATCCAAAATGGACACGTGACTAACTCGAACAGAAAAACTCTAGTCTACAATAGCAATGGTTTGCAGCAATGACATGTGACGAGTTACTAGACTACATTTGTCATGATCACACTGGTCTAGAACTAAACATGAATATTCCATGACCTGTCAATTAACGAATCACGTGACAACTACCCTAAGGCAGAAATAAACAAATGCTGTTCAACAGGTAGGCAAAATTCTTGCAAAAATTATGCTTCAGAAAACAGATCAAGGATGGCAAACAGAACAGCCGATGAGCGGACGTTAGTTTGTGAATATCGATAGCCAGTTGAACATGATGTCATTCGGTTTATCCTATCATGTTTATTTTATTTTATAATTAATACATGATGTACACAACTTATCTATGAAGTCGCGCAGATCTGTGTTGCAACGTAAATTTGGTCATTTTGAGCAAGAAATATGTTTGTCTTTAAAAATACGAAGGCGGAAGTACACCGAGTTGTTCTATCCTTTTCCCACAGGAATTATTTTCGTGTGGCCCGAAGTGGTTACGCCCGTTTATGGTGAGTAACTTCACCTTATTGAGCCTCGATGGTAGGGCCCCGAGTGTAGGTGATCAGTTTTCTAAAGCCCCAGTTAATCTTCGCACTGGAATCGCATTTGAATCGTTGCCAGCGTGAATGGATGATAAGTCGATTCAAGAATCACATGGCGATTCGTCGGAGGATTTTCGTCGGCCTTCAGAAAGGGGACACAAGTATGTAGTATGTTTCATGCACCTGCAGAGCAGCAATAACCGCGAAACCTTTCTTGTACTTCCGGGGAAATTTTGTTCACTTATCCATCTGGAAAACATACTACTGAAAGTCTGATAATTTTATATCGAACAAATTTCCCAAAAACCAATCAGCTCGATAATCCCTAAGATATCACAAATCTACTGAAACAAGGCTGCAAGACAAGTTCAGACAAATGGAATAATAAAGATTCCGGATAAGTTTCTTCTGAGTTGCCACTGTCGGTCAACTTCTCCATTTGGTTTCGGTTCCCTTTCTGAAAATGATATATACTGTTACCTTATTAATTAAGGAAGTAAAAATATAAAAATTCCCGACAGTGGAAATGACATGACTGTACTTATTGACCTTGTGTTGCCTTCCGGCCACATTGATCTTCTCTAATTCAGAGATCTTCCATTCGGCTCACGAGGTCGCCTCTTCATGATCCGAACAATTTCGACCCCTCGCTCTTCCGCGCTCCCCACAACCTGCCGCCATTCGTCCGTTCCTGGAAGAGTACTGTCTCGGCATTTTACAGCATGGCCTAATTGGAAAGCACGCCCAATCGTGGCTTTTTGAGGGAAATTGAGAAGTTCGCACGCAGTTATAAATGTTATTACTGCCAACAGCCCAAACAATGTCCGGGTTTCGTGCAATTCGCCAACTTCCCGCTTATCGTAGTTAGTCTTTTTCCTGAAGTCGTTAGTTTGTAATCGAAATTTCACAGTTTTCACACCGAAATTGCAACACCAACTAATGTGGTGCCCGTGTGTGGATGGACTATCACACCCACTTAGTGTTGGCCGTGCACTCGACTGTAGTACGTGTCACTCGGTGGCGAATTGACCGGGACACATACGATATTGGAACAATTTGTTTCGCGTTAAAATGAATGTTGCGTGTGGTTAGGGGAAGAGGTGGTAAGTTTACAAGACGAATGGCCTCAGCATCACTGTTTCATTCAGGACGCAATAACTTACTGGCCTGGATTGCCAGTTCCGGATCGGGAATGTAAAATCTCGGTTACATGGGCTGTTGAGTGATTCGATCTACACTGACCTTGAGCCATGGAATATCTAACTAATAGTTCCGAATATTATAGCACTCATTCTTCCAAACTGGGTAAATTGCTCTTCGGGTATGTTACAAGTCTCGCAAAAAAGATCATATTTGGTAGGACATAAGTGAGAACACACAATTGGCCAAAATGGACTGATCAGAACCTGATTCTGTAAACCGGTATGCAGTACGATCGTGATACGTACAGAATCAGTAAATCATTAGTTTTGTACGGTTCAGCGATAGTCCACTTAGCGTTGGATCATCATTTGACGTTCAATACTGCTAGCTTGTGTCTTCGCGTGATCGATAATACCTCCTTTCGAATGTTCATAATAATGACATTGGTGAATGTCGGCCATGTGTCCAGAACAGTCCTTGTAAATCCCTGAAGTCTCCATGGCAGTCACGTGGTACAATCCGATACTGGTTCGTCCGAGCCTGCGCAGACAATCAGCTAATGAGAACCCTGGCAGCAGACGGTCACGATGTTCAAAAGCCTCAAATTTCATTGGGCGAAATGCATCCCACCAGTCGGGATTCCTTTCCCGTATTTCGCATATAAACGTACAATTTGCAGATATCACCCGACGTATTTTCCCGCTGCTATGGGCTTCTTATTATCTTCATTCATGTTGGTTGGGACGGAGCCATTCCACTGGGTATTGGAGATCCATACCAGTGCGTTGTCAGGAACGAATTTCACGTGCAAATACTTCAAAATCCCGATGAATGGGCAGGAATTTCAAAACTATTTACCAAAGCTCTCATCTGCCGTGTTTTAAAATAGTTGAAAGGAAAACGGTTTTCCAGTCCACATCGTCCAGTTCGCTCAAGAGTCTGCATTTCACTCGGATCGTATTGACAACTGCTTTTCTGTTTCCATCCTACAAAATGTGTGAACTTGTTGGTTTATATCATCTGATCGTAAACTGACATCCACGGGAATCTTAGAAATTTTTATTCTCCTCCGAGCGACAAAAGCGGATCCTGTTCCCCGTGAAGGACAACAACGGGTCAGTTTAGAACGATTGGTTCGGTTGATCAATTGCCACGGATTATCAGCTCCTGTTTGACGGACTGGTAAGGAATGCTGGTGAGATGATGGAGTACGGTGCTTCCAGCCCGAAGATCCATCGGGCAGAAAGAGGAAAACGCGGCTTTTAGAGCACTCAACAATGGTTATGATTATAAAGCCATTGGTCACTGCAACTGTGTTTTGATAAATTGCTAATCCCTTCTAGTACTCCATTTCAGGAGCACGCAGCACAGAACGTAAGGTGATCCCAAAAGTAAATGTAATCGACCACGTTCTAGTGCGAAGTCTAAAAAGCTAATCAACTCCGTTTGAAAAAATCAAAAGGTAACTTTTCGGCCGATGAAATGCAATTGCTTCCGTCAAACATACGATTGCATTGTTGGTATACTGATTATATATTCCCACATCAATTTTGTCCGTTCCTATGGGATACATGTTGTCTAATGTACGGAATCACGTTTTCCCCGAAAACTCTGACGACAAACGGTAAACAAAAAAGAACGATGACTGTTTACGTGTTTTGTTAAAACCACCCCTGCCTGATATGGTCAGTCATCACGTGGAAGAGTTCAGTTGTGCTACTCAAATTTCCCAAGAACTTCCAGTTCCTCGTTCATGGAATAAAGAATGGAAGAAAAAAATTGTCCTGTCCGATAAGGCGCCTGTGGCAGGTTCTGTAACCTGGACGTCGTTTTTCATCTTCAATTAACATCATGGAGATTTCTCACGCCTAATTACGGGTTGCAAACAAGGTGATTAAACAAACCGAAACCCCGTGAACCATAAGTGTACTTATTGGGTGTAACTTAAGTTACAGTGAAGACTGTTGCCAGCAATTCTGTCTGTGCATCCATGTAGGTTCGTGTGCGTGTGTGCACGTGCGTGCGCGTGCGTGCGTATATATGTGTGTGTAGGAATCGCCGTTGATCTTATTTGCCGTGTCGATCGTCATTTTTCTGGTCAACTTAGGTGTGGCTGTGTGATGACGGTCAATGGGAGGGAGACCGAGCTGCGATGTGAAGGTGGGGTGGTTGAAGGTAGAAGAAGAGGCTGGAGATGGGCAGAGAAGGCGCGAAACACTTTGCATGCACTGTCTGGATCCCAACAGTTGCGTGCATTTTGAATAACAATTAGTCTGCGTGATAATGGTTTCGATAATGCACTCGTCGTCAGTAGCGTATAAGTTCCTCTGCGGGACCTGTTGCTCGTTTTATATCCTGTCATTTTCCACAATCCCATCCTGTTTCTCTGGTACTCATTCCTGTGCATAAGCGTCACCAGAACGGGAAATCAGACGATGTGCAGAATTGATGGTAGGTATGTATCCATTCTGCTTATTGTCCAGACTTGCTTGATTGGAAATCTAACCAAACTTCATACCACGATGATCCGAACAAAGGCCAATTGCACCTTCCATGGATCACACTGTCCTGTTGAATTTTATGCCCACATATAAAAATACATTAAGAGTACAAGAATCGTTTACTTGATGAATGAACGGCAGTTTTTGTTAATTTTATTTTATGACAATCCCCAAATCTCTAACACTTCCAGTTTCACCAAATGGGGCTTCCTGTAAACCAGTTACAATTATCACGAAGACTACACATAATTCCCAAATGCCGAAAATTTATGTCAAACAACTGGGTCCTAGGTGGACAAAATCTGCATGGATTTTCTAAAACCGATATGAGCATCGCATGGACTGTGCGTTAAATTCAACGTTAGTCGTCCAGTGTTGGTAGTTAGTTCATGATCTAGCACATTCAATAGCATTCACTAGCAAGGAAAGACAATTCAAACCGACCAGCTCAACTAAAGATTCAATAGCGCTTGAGCAATTGGTAATTCAAGCAGAAAAATCAATATTGCGAGTAGGCTAGATGGATTTAAGTTTAATTAGATTATCAGGAAACACGATAAGTCAGTCATTCAGGGATTTCCGATTGAACCAGTTATGTACAGTCGAACCAGACGTCTCATAGTTAGTTCTGCAAACAGAACTTTGTTCGGTTAGGATATTTTAGACCGATTGTCTTACGTCTATCCACTTGCGTGTTACAGTTGCTCGAGGCTGTGCGAGTGGAGTACTGGTAACCAGGACACTTGATTGGTAAAGAGAAAAAACAGTCTGTAGTGATGAAAGATTGACGAAGCCAGTGAAGCGTCAGTGAGCGACGTGCACATAGGAACTGAGCTAAGCGGTTAATGTTCGGTTAAACAAGCGATTCGGGAAGACAAAGCCATGTTCCGCTACAGATGGTTAGACTAATGGAACCAATTGCCTCTGTGGTTAAGGGTCTCATCTCCGAGACCCCTAACTTATTCTGATCCGACGGTCCTCAGTTGTCATATTAGGTTCGGATGAGCAACCAACAACTTAGCCAATCAAAGAAGCCGGAAAAGTAAACCTTGCCAACTGGTCGCCATGACTTGCCGATACACAGACATTATTAGATCAATAAATATTCGCATGCTCAAAGCCGACAGAGGGGTACAAAGCACAAAATCCAAAAAAACCTTGAACTCACGCCACCAACTCAGAGAGTCTGCGGATTCCATGGAAGTGGAAATCCGAAGTTAACAACTCCAACACAGCAATGATGTCAATGCGGTACTCGCTCAGCTATTATGATTTATTTGGTGTTTTGAATCTACCAGGATAAGCGAGGTCATGGTTCTTTCAGTTTCTGGACTCCACAAAATCGAATTTCCGCGTCCCGCAATTTGTGAAGATTCTCGTTCAATAAGATCTGCATAGCTCTTCGTATTTCAATTTGTGATACGACAGCGCATTTACTTTCAGGGATTAACTGGTGCTCATTGGTTGATTGTCTCTAAGCCAATTGACTGACGATGGAATAAATGAACCCCGAAATATCCACGTTCAAACGCCACAAGACGGATCACGTGACCCGTGCCGTTCATCCAAAGGAATGAAATTGGCTTATTTGTATTTATTTAATGATAGCTTGAAGTACGTCTTGTGTTAATGTAAGTGGAATGTTCATGAACGTGCCTGGAGCCAAAGTTAGGTTCATTTGGGAGATTGAAGAACTATTAGCGGTTGTAATCTTCAAGACCCGTTAGTGTTGGCATAATCAGATTGTCGTCTTTCCTAAAGTTTACATCGTAATGGTTTTACTGTCACTGGAAGGCTTTCATCTCTTACTTGCTTTATTAATGAAATAACAGTGCACATCATTCCACAGGGAGGGGGCCGCGGCCAACAGAGGTCTGTCAAGTGGGGAAATTGGTCGGCGCTGGGAGGACCTTCAAGTCCAAACGCCACCACTTTATCTACTTGAGCACCGCCGGCCGAGCTGTTAGATTTTTTTTAAAAAAAAGCACTCAACTGTCTTCGGTTGTCATTCGGAATCCCGTATGGGAACTGGCTATTTTATTCTCATGAAATTAATTTAGGGGAAAGCACTGATGCTACGCGTCACGATGGGACGGTGTTCATAATCATACCTGAATAACTCCGCGTACTGTTCAAATCTGTGAGTCAGTTTGTGTCCAGACACCCATGCGACCTCTTGCTCTTCTGCAAGTGGGATATAGACGATAGTCGGCTTTGCAGTGACAATAACACTAACAGGCACCTTCTACTACCCTCGCGGCGTATTCGCTGAAACTCAACTGGAATCCCTAATTCTGGGCCCAGGGTCAGGCTGATCACGAACGAACTCACCCCAGATGTGAACTAGCCCTTGCACTCTAGTGGGTTGAAGAATGCGGTGACTCTTAAGTGGGCCAGCTCCGATGAATTTCGGACCACCTTTTCGACCAGTGGTATCCATGCTTATGGGATCTTGGGCCGTGTTTGTGACCAGTCGGAGTTCAAATCCTTCCACCATGTGCGAAATTCTCCACTTGGCACCTTCTCCATGACCACGTTCACCTGGGGAACTTCCTTCATTCGTTGTGCAATGGATGCACGAAGTAGAAAGATTAATAGTACAACCATTATTACTGTCATATCTCGCAAAAACATATTCACCCCATATCCGTTTCTCACTCCTGTTCAACGTGACCGGGTCTATGATCTTATTGATCGGAGTCGCCGTTTACGCCGAGACAGTTCATTGCCGACTGCTGCCCGCATCACAACTATCTAAATGTCCAAATGGCTAATTCACCAGGGCTTAATCGTAATGTGTAAACTATAAAGCACATGAAAATCTGCCCCATTTCCGTTGTATGAGTTTACCTTATTAACCCGACTTGACCTGGACAAATAAAATTTCATCGGGTGTTTCGAAATCAATGCCTTCGGGTTGCACCTACAACAACCGTCCAGGTACATTTCGCGAAATCAATTTAACTGGCCATTTGGGGATGTGTTCGAGCATCCGTTATGACTTTTCTCAGACGGTTATCTTGGTCGCAACCCGGGGCTATCGATTGGAAAAAAAGATAGCAACAATAATAACCATTTGTTGCTACTATTTATTAAGAAACGAGTGTACATTGATTCTGAAAGTGCCTTGCTAATTGGGAGAGCTACCGAGATTCGACCGATAGATATTTTTCGATCAAGTTCGCACGATGAATGACACTTATCGAAAACCGCCCAAACTTTTTCGTAGTTCCGGGATGTCAGTTGTAAGTTTTAAGTCCTCCATAACCGAGAAAGTGAAGGGAAACAGTAACCATTAAGGTTTAGGGAAGAACGCATTAGGACCAAATTAAAAATAGCCCACTTGGCAAAAAATGAATTTACAATTCTGATTACAATGCCTAAAGGTTTGTGAAATCATTTCAAATTATCTGACATAATAAGATGTTTTAAAGGCCAAGCTAAACTTCCATTTTTTATGGTTTATTAGGGCTCTTCCGTACTGGCAAACTTTGGAAATATCAGATGGGCAGATCCCATCTTGGTTGTCCTGGCAGACTAGGTGCTCTAACTTGTGGTATGCAGCCATCTGCTTGACATGACGTATGTGTGTATGGGTGTATATGTGTGTACGTTTGCGTGTGTCACATCTCGGAGTTATGAGACATGTCGACAGCTGAGATAGGTATCCTCGTCAGCCTAACCGATTGGATTTGGGCATGGCAACTGCAGAGAACGACTGTTAGCCGAGGGATTGCGGATAGACTTCCACTCGCTCCCCCCACCACCCCACGATAAGCTGTGGCTAGTTGCTACCACGATTGTCGTCTCAATTATTCGATCTGGATCGACCTTCTGAGTGGGATGACACAAAACGAGGAAAAAAAGCCGATTCGTTCACGTCAGAAACAGTCCAATTCACGTTCTGTCGTAAGCCGCGCTTTGACACCAGTCAGCTCACTAGTCATTCATACAAAATACCCAAGTAATTCTTTGGTCTGTTACAGTTGTTGTCAAAACTTCTACCTTACCGGCAGTGATCGAGTGGTTAGCATAGTGGAGCTTGGACGAAAATATTGCGGGTTCGAGTCCTGGCACTGTGAAACACCTAACCAACCGTAAGCTGTAAAAAGAGAGGAAACATTCGATCAGTTATCAGGATGTTTGCTGTCTCCTCTAGAAGTGTGTTCCTGAAGGCGACATTTGGAAGAATTAAAATTGGTAATTCTGGTTAGTCTACTCGATGACCGGTGCGACAATGGGGGATGCCGGTCCAACTCGCGGGTGCGACGAGGCCTGTGTACCACTGGTGAGCGCTACTAAGACGACTAGACTCAAGTGTGGTTTGTCTCAGATACAAGGCCGACCGGATGATCTGACGCTTGTGCGTAAAAGGTGCAGCCCGAAAAACAAATAGTCATAGGTAGAAGGTAGCTCTCGTTTCTAGCGCTCGGTCGACAATAGTCAAGCCTCCAACACCGCGACTGCCAAACGGCCAAGCTTGCCTGTTTGAGTACCAGCGTCGTTCGTCGGTTTCCAGCTTGGCAGCTATCAGCTGGTCTCGATCCCATTCCCGTGAAATGATGTGAATTTTGGTTTTAATAAGTAAGCGAAATAAGAGACGAATATGATGGACCAAAACACTTTTAAGGAAACAAAGTTTTGTTGAAAAAATGCGCCGCCAGATATCAAACTATTTAGGCGTGTGAAGACCGTATACAATTGGTGAAACCAGATGGCATCTGAGGATGACCGTCGATTTCTGATTTCAGTAGGCACAATGTACCGTGAAAAAGTTCATTGATTGACAAGTCCAGATTGCTTCCACTGGAGCTTCAGATAGCCGAACACAAATGAACTAAACTTTGACCTTCATTGGAAGCAGCAGCATACACTGACCTCTCTTGGCAGATGTTTCGCATTTTGCTACTCAAATCCAAAGCTTTCCATTGTCACACTTCTTTGTCACCGTTTCCAGTGGTTGCTCTATCGAGAATAAAGCTGTGAACAAGAATGCGGAGAGCTCAGGAACCATATTTTTTTGTGCTGCTCTGCTCGTCCTGGCATTTCAGACGGCTAGTTGGTCTTCGAAAAGCTTTTATGCCGCATCTACTTCAACGTGAGATTCGCTCTCGGGCAACAGTCTCAAGACGTGAGTGGATGCGCTAATGCAAACATATATGTTTGCTCAGTTTAGTTATTTGTGATCAACCTCTACCCGAACTGCCTTTGAAATTGTCTGTCACTCGACCATTAACTTTGTCACCTTTGACCGGTTGGACTCGAGTCATCCAGCTCCGGATATTCCAAAATTTCTTGGCTTTTGTGTTTGCTACATGCGTTTCTCTTCAGTAACTTGACAACTAACCCTGATCACAATATGGACATGGCTCAACCAGTGTAGTAGACAAATGGATGTGTTTAAGTTGTAGGTACGGCACATTTCAAACCGACTAGATTGTTACTTGTGTGAACTTCATTTCGGCCGGGTCTTACCACGACCGGGAATCGAACGAGCATCCGTGCAACTGAAAAACCGTCCACTTTTGGTTCGTTTTTGGACGTGGATGCATTTTTGAGGTTGTTTAGGCGGCGCTACTCCAATCTTGTTTCCCATGAAATCCTCGTGACGGTCAACCAATGATTTCCCGCTTTTCCATTGTCTCGATAGCCCTTTATTTGTTCAATCAAATGTCCTAATTGTGGGTGCTGTTTGTAACGCAATTTTAGAACATGCTCACTAGACTGTGATGCTAACCTGACCTATTCCCACGGCAACCGTGACCAAACCAATACTTGAAGTATCCTTGGGATCTTACAGAAACATTGATGGCTTGATTTTTCTTTGTGTGACACTTGAAACCATGAGTGTAATGGCAGGACACTCCCCGTAGATCTACGCGGGATGCTAAGGGATGAAGGGGGGGGTTAACCACGACCGTGAAATTTGGATTGGAATAGAATCATGTGAACTTCCCCGACGACAGCTGGGGTAACAGGCATAGCGACAGCGAATAGCCTCTTAGGCTCAGAATGACCGGCTGGTCTGGAATTCGAACCTAGAATATTTCTGGCATGGCAAATACTTAGTCTACTTGAGCACCGTGTGTCAAGAAGGCAAATTGCTTTCAGCGCTTATATGGAATGAACAGAACTAACGTTATCAATTGAACGGTTCCTTCAGACAGGTTGGGCGCTGTTTTCGTAATACATAACCTAGATCCGTGCTTATTGTGCATGATTCCTTTTAACGCCTCTATCGTTTAATTTATTGATGTGCATTGTCTGCTTCATCAATGGGGCAGTTTATTGTTCACTATCGCATGTTGAGGTATGCGATACGTTCTCCGAACTCCAAGTGTTTTAGTTTACTGCCAACCACCCATCTGTTCTCCATTTGATCACAGTTGCTCTGTTCAGGATGAAAAAGTCACCTAAGGATCAAGCTATCCGAGGGACTAGTTCAACTGTGAGGCTACTTACAACGCAATAATTAATCCACATTTAACCAAACCACAGATTCCTAGATTGTGAGGAGTTTGTCGCAGTTCTAAACAGCCACACCAAAGGTGTGTTTGGGTCATCTTACGATCCTGGGCTTTTTCAAGCTCTATGTGAGCTCACCACCTTACCAAGAACTATGGCGATGCAAACTGCATTACGAACAGTAGTCTGTTCGACCAGATTACTTGAAGTGGACAGAATTTTGTCCAGTGCAGTATATTAGTCCAAAAAGCTGCACTACCTTTTTCGGTTTTCAGTAGCACATTAAATATTGGACACTTGTTCGACATGCTCCGTAATGCATCCCCGTCATTTTAGTCAAGATAGCCGAGGTGGATGGGTGGAGGGTGCATGGAAGAGAAACCCTTTGGCTACATTTAGCTAATAAGACAAAATTTTCTGAATGGAAATATGAAGATACTGGTCCAGAATAAAAATTTTAGGAAGACATCAACATCTGGAATAGGTTCTTCACGCGTGAATCTTAATCCCCGTCTCCCACATCCGCTTACAGGTCATTCGATTAGATCGGCAATCAAGTTTGCACAATCGTAAGCCGATTATTTTGAGTTCAACGAACCGGATTATTTCTAATTTCAGTCGAACAACTCGAGGCTGTTTGATAGATTCCGTTCAACTGCAGAGTGGACAAAAATAACCGAAACGGTCTGAAACTGGAGCAAAACGAAAATCATTAAACTCACATTCCAATGTAATATAGAAATATACAAATATGTATATATGCAGGTGTGAAAAGAAGTAAGTTGTATGGAAGGCAAAGAGGTAAACACAGATGAACGGAAACGAAATGCCAAAGGAAAACCTTCAAACAGAAAGAAGAGTTAAAGCACGTCTTATTTTAACCTTGTTCACTTTTCTCATCTTTTGGGATGGTTTTTAAAGAAAGATATTTTACAGGCAATCCTTCGCTTCATCGAATTCCTCAACATCTTCAGTCACCGACAATCCCAGCGACGGTGCGGAGCACCAGACGAGGCCAAAGCCAAAACTAACTGCATACCTTTACACCAAATCATAGCCTGACGGCCAAGTCGCTTATTGAATTCTCGCTCTGCATGTGTAGAATGAACATGAAAAGGTAGACGATGGTCAGGCATACGCAATACGTGTCTATGGCACCAAAGGCGATGTAGAGCGATTGTTTTGGCCAGAGGACGACTGCCTGCATGCAAAGGACGACCAAGCCACTAGTCATTGCTCCCCTGGTGTTCCCACCTTACACGAGCAATGCTTCGGAGGAATCGGTGATCAAAAACAGAAATTCACCGAGCATATTCAACGGAGACAAGCCAACTCTGGCAATTTCAACAAGTGCTACGAACCGCAGCTTTATACACCCTTTCGCTGAAGGAAAGTCGGTTGTCAGAGGGCACTACAAGTGTCACAGCGTTGCAGTTCGGAATACGACCCCATTCCCAACGTCTCCATTAGTGGTAATGAAGCGCCCGAGATATTTAAAACTAATGGTTACCTTCAAATATTCACCACAAAGGATCAGTGGATTCACAGCCTGCTGCCACTCTTGAAGAAGTATATTGCATTTTGAAGAGACAGTGCACCCACTCTAACTGGATATTTCAATCTCTGCCTGATCCAACAAAGATCGATTTGCCTGTGAATAGTCAATCTACAAGGCGACCTTATGGGCGTGCTCAAAGTCAGAAACTATACTCCCTTGGAGGAGTTCAACTCCACTGCCCAATAGACAAGAAAAAGTATTACGTAAAAAATCTACTAAAAAATTCAAAAGAAATAAGTTTACAGTTCAACCTGATCGTACTGCTCCAGAGAAGGGAAAGTATCAAAAGCTAGTCATTAGTCCTAGCCCGACTTACTTCTGAGGTAGTACACTCCTCTACAAACTGCCATAATGCAGTCCTATCAATGGAATCAAAGTCTGCGCCAAAGTCTAGGAAAACAGTAATCCCTGGCCTTTGGAACCGAAAAGGTGCTCTTATAGCTGATGGGAGAGAAGATTTGATAAACCAGTCCACGACCAGTGTTAAAACTCAGCTTGTTCGTCTTGAGTTTCGCATTTGGGCGCGTTGTACAAGTTGAAATAGGTGACAAATTCCAGCAACTTTAGGGCTATCGGGGTTAGACTAAAGCCCGTTGATCAGCGCATCGCTGGGAGGAATCCTATTGGTTGGAGCGCCAAGCCCTGAGGTTCTCTTACTTGCTTCATTCTCCCACCTTTAAACAGATCTGAGCAAAATCCATCGGAGCGTGGCGCCTTAAGAGGTCCTTTAAAGTTGAACCTGCGGATCTGAACATTAAAAGATGGACCTATACAAAAAGACCACGACAGGCGTGTCGAAATAGATTTGGGCGGGACTTACTCGGAAGGTCAGATAAAATTACACTTCAAAAGGCTCACCTCCGCCTATAGGAAATCGCTGGGGCTGTAATCGGCCGAACCATCATCTTCACAGATCGTTGTCCTGGAACTCAATGCTTTTAATCGGTTGCTAGGATGGGGTAAACAGCATGCAGGAAAGTCGCGCAGCCGTAGTAGCAGCATGTTCCATCTCCAAGGCACGTTCACACCACCAGATCTCACACTTCCCACGTAGACCATTATGAATTTCGTGTCCCGCAGGAAATCACGCTGCACTATTCTCGCCAAAATGTAATATAGACTGGCGTTCGTCAACACGTGGCGGAGGCTCAGGTCACATATGGTTAAGCCCGCGAAACGCAAAACATTTTCGACAAGCTGCCAGTGCTCATTGTTGTCATCAGGTGGTGTTGATTCTTGGTTTTCATCTACTGCCCTTTGAAAAATCGATAAGCTAATTGGGTCAGGTGGTTTGTTGCATCCTAGTAGCTATTGTACCATGCGTTTCGAGGCCCCGCTAACACCCATGAAGGCGGTGACAAACACATGATCGTAGTCGAGCAGAGTGATCTAGTACGACCAGTAGTCTTGAATGTAACTTCGGCCTCTGTGCTCATAGTGATGTGGTCGATTTGTGTACATTTCTACCACGAAGACATCAGATGCCAGGTAACGCATCAGCCATTCGAGCATCTGAGTGAAGCAATCAACGGTATGAACACAGGACAAGCAACTGTCCACTGTTCTTTGAATGAACAAGTGGAGTCATTGGAGGACAGCCGACCGATTTCAGCACTCAGATCTCAGGCCAGAATCGCGAAACTTGCTCTACTCATATGTTCAGGAGATCGTGCAACTTATTGTAACCGCGACTGCATCTGAGCTGCAGCTTGTAGGCGTTTAGGTTGAGACGACAAACGGATTACATCTGTCAGAGGTATTGTTATCTAGATTACACAAACTTCCACGCCTCGCCTCGCCTCGTCTCGCCTCGCCTCGCCTCGCCTCGCCTCGCCTCGACGTTCGATTAGAATCAAATCGAGCAGTGCAGCCTCAGTCCTCCTACGGAGATCTGCACGGACACAAGCAAGACCGGAAGCCGCGGCTTTGGGATGCACAGAAATGAACCGATGCAGATTTACCGAAGGAATGAATGGACATGTCAACCGAATGATATAGCTACAGTCATGAAGGCCAGACCCTTGGCCACAACTCGTATCGATGGCTCAGGTCACTAATGTGAGAGCCAGACACCTTGGTTTCCATTTAGGCATTAACGTCCCTACACTGAATGGGACTAGTTGCAAGGAATCTCGACGACGAAGAAAACCATCAGGCAACAAAAGCGCACTGGCGAGACTTGGCTGATAACCAAAGGAATAGGGCACGATTACAGGAACAGAACTTCCTCCACCATTATTACGGCCGACTAAGACTGCTAATAAATGAGTATTTATCGGATGGAAAATAGGGATATATGAGTTTTAGGGAAAGAAACGGTTGGGTTTCAGCGAGAAATCATTTTCGCGTGTGTGCAAAGAATGCACAGGGTTCCAAATGAAAGATCAGACTGACTGATGATTATCTACTTTGTGGGCTATTGTACTACTCGGTCGTCCAGTTCGGAGTAGGCCGTTTTATACTCGGATGCCACTCTAGCCTTAGCACAGCCCAGCCTAACCTGGAAAGCAGGAATTTCGTTCCAGACAAGCCGTTGGTTACGTGACAGTTAACTGACCTGTCATGAAAAACCTTCGGTACGTGGAATGTGACAGGGATTAACGACCTTATTTTTAGCCATACACAACAGTTCCAGTTGAATTCTACCAGCCGAACTGTGGTAATTTTAGAGGAAATTTTTTCCAGGTGGAAACTTTATCCCCAGCCACTTATCCGGCAATCGTGGACCTAATTTAGCCACGGCTCACCACCACAACGCGGGCCATTTCCTTTTACGCAATTCACGATCGCGTCTGTTTGAAAGCAGCTAGTATATTGGCACAAAATCCACCCGAGATCCCATTTTTACCGTTTAAGTTCAGTCACACCCACGAGATGAGACAAAATGAGATCTACTCACAGCAGCATAATACCCACAATGAAACCATCAGCATGTCATTTACGTTATTTGAATCCTATCTAATTGATAGACTTCATTTCTCTCGGGTGAGTGAAAGAAGACGAAGACAAATGAAGTGATTGATCGTTTATTGATTATTGGAACAAATTGAAAACTGAGATGGGACTTAACTATCTAGTGATGTCATTCAGTCAGTGGTACACCACACCACCTGAAAGCGAGGAACAGGAATGGCGATGATCTACCACCGGACAGCATCACATTCACGTAATCATGTGTATATCAAACAATCAACCAGTTGGTGAGTATTGTTTAGTTTAATTAGTCGATGCAGGAGTTACCATCGATCCAAGGTTTCAGGTGATGTGTAGGGTATTATGCAACGGGACTGATGAGAGCCATTCACGTGAATTAGGTATACGACGACAGAGCTGTTTAGGACTGTTTTAAACGCTAAGGTCATGAATCCTTAAAACACCTGACAAGACCGAAGATTGCAAATGAACGTCAGACTTCACCGCGGCCGGGCGATTTTAGTTGACCCAGCTTATAATGCTCACGTGGAAGTAGACGCAACCGTTTAGAAGTTATATACATTATTTTAGTGTCTAGAATAGCCACTGCACTGTAGTCACGAGATTCCCCTCGTTATATTGTGATTGTATGAATCATTTGGTATGAAGTCAGACAACTCGGTCTTCTGGATACTATGCTGTAATTCACAGATCAATAAACAAAACTTTCCTCATATGACTGGTGAACGTCGGCTGGCTACAGTAAAAATGGCAATCATCACCCAGAGAACTGTCTTTTAAATTGTGGTTCTTGAAACATTTTTGGTGGCTGAATGAACGCTTTGATTTCAGCTCGATGCACCGTGTCATAACAATAGCTTCCTCATGGGTCATCTCATCTGAATGCACTGTCTATTTGCAAATCATGTTAGCTCTTGATGTACGGAGTGTATCGAAAAATCGATACGCCATGTATTGGTTTTAATTGTGAATGATACAATGTTAATAACACAACGTTGTTGGTGGATGTAATAAGCCAACGTTCCGACTAACGTGGGTATATTTTCTCAAGGCAAGTTTTTTGATCAAATGTTCTTATCATTCAAAGTGAAAATCTACCAATACTAGCATGATTCGATCCGTGGTAAGAAGCAAAACGGCAAACCGCATCATCATAGAAAATTTAGCAAAGAATTCTTTATCCTTTTCATCATCTCCACAACACTGTGTGTATAGCTATAACCCAAGTTCCTCTTAACTTCCGTCGCAAGCAGACGTTCCAACATAACTTCTCATAGGACGTCAGTGAGTTAGTCAGTTTCCCTAATGCCAAACAGAGCATCTTCCTGTTTCGGAGCCATCTCTATTTATCGTTGTAACAATGTTTCATTTTTGAGCACAGCATAGACCGGTCGATTCTAGGAATTGCCTTTGCCGTGTATTTGTTACTCGAACTAATCAATGATCCAGCCTGTCGGCCGGTACCATAAGCTGTTGTTCCGTTGAACCTAATTCCGTTCAAACCGAACTTGATCTAAATTGCGGACTTATGATGTTTACATTTCCACTTGATTTAGTGTTCACGTGCTAACAATTGCAATGTGCACGGGAAATGAGAATCGCAGTATGACAGTCCATGTAGTCCCATGCTTTTTACAAAGGTTCTCCATTGATTTTCTTGCGGCCAAATACTGGATAACATGACAGTGTTGTCGTATATTTTCCAGTGTAACCTACCATCTAGAATTTAGTAATAACACATCATAATCATTGATTAAAATTCTGAAGGCATTATCCCTTTTACTTGGTTTCTAGCGCCACAGTTTTAAATGGTAATTTTGAGCAGAAACAACAACCTCGAGATTGACAAATGCTTTGTCGAAATGGGATACTCAAACGGGAACCATGACCAATTGGTCTAAAAGCAGATCTGGGCATGCATGGCTGATGGACGATCGATCTGTGTGATACAGACAGACGATGGTGATAAATGTCAAGTGCTAAGTCGGATCATTCTGAACTTGTTCGATGCATCAGCCCATGTGATTATCACTCTTACTTGGTAGATCGCATATGATAGGCCACTCGTTGTGATCTGCGAGAGACAGTCCATGGACTCTGTCTATTGAATCACATTATCAGTGATGTTCATCCTACTGATGAACGCATATATTTTATTAATTTACGGATATAGCAAACGGTAAACTCAGGGAGGCAAATGTGATGGTTGCGAACGCATGCTATTGCAATCACGTGATCATAGCCGGTTAAATAATCAGTGACACCAAACCAGGATGTAGAAAGGTGTGAACTTTAGGCACGACACTGCCTTACGGTTCGTTCCCATTCACTCATCAAGCACAGACGCATTGACATGTTCGTCAAAGTCATTCATCTTGTCAGTCTGAGGGACTCCAGTGATGTCGAAGTTTTGACAGTACCTGTAAATGACTCTCGAATTTCGCACTTCACATAAAATCTAAACGCATAAGTTCCTGTTTAGTCGTTAAAATTCTCACAAACATCAACTCGGTTTTTAGGCCCTGCTTTGTCTAACGCGTCGCCGTCACCAAGCCTTAGTTACCACCACAATACGTCATCTTTGAGCGTTTGGTCGCTGTCCATGAATACACCGTAGGTGTTTGCCTTTAATACGCTTCGATTCATTGATATAAGCTCTGTGTCATTAGTAACCTAGGCATCTAATTCCGTCCCAGATCACTTTGTCTTAACACGTCGATTCGATCAGTCCTGTCTACACGGGTTATGTCCACATTGATTTATCGTTATCAGCATTCTGTACATCTAACGTTCCTACTTACCACCGTTGTTTTATCACCCTATCTACCGAAGAAAACGAGCTTTTACCTACCCCTGAAATAATTCTTCATCTCGCATTCCTAACTGTGATTGTGCTGGTAACCGAGCCCTATCGTCCAATGTTGTTATTCTCCAAAACTTCGGCCTCTCACTCATTCTGTTATTCTATCTTTGACGTCGGCCGTGGGTGGGCGATTCCCGCTGTCTCCACCCACCCGTCCTCTACGTGCTATGACTTACTCGATGACCGATAGATTTGCATTGACGATGTCAGCGCCAATGGTAATGAACTGTTTGCAATCTAAACGGGCAAAATCAGAAGCGAGGCAAATGCATAGGTTGACAAACCGGGCTGCATCTCCATCCCCGTATCAGAAACTCCAGTTATCCTGACACCGGGAGCACCATTAAAAGGCTTTTTAGTAATAATCCAACAGCCAGTTAGCACTCCGTTGACTATGAGGTAGTGGATGAGGATTTTAGTCCGTTGCTGCAGTATCAGCTCTTCTGAGCCATCCTAGATCGAGCCCATGGCTGTTCCAAAGCTGCTATTCTTATTGAAGACTATTTATCTTAAGTCTTGATGTCATTTTCGTTGTTCTAAAAGTATGCACCCATGTCTTGTCAAGTCTTCTGGCGACCATTTTTATTGGTCGGCTCATCAAGGCCTGCAAAAATAGTTCCTGTTCCAAAGAAGGAACCGGGTACATCCAGCGCAGCGGTAGTTGCATCTGTGATATTCAAAACTTCGGGGTAAAATCTAAACTGCCACATTCAATTTTCGAGATGGCCACAGAAAAGCGGTCTACCGGAAAGGGATTAACAATGCCTCGATCCACTCTTGATACTGCAGCATAACAGTCAGTGTATTCCAGTTTGTCATGAATGTAAAACTGTTTTGATGCAATTCGTGGTCCGTAAAAGCGTTCCCAGTAGTCACAGCAGATCACCTGCTCAACTCATTATGCTAGTCCGACCAGGAATCGATCAACTCCCGCATCACAGAACATCCTCACAAGAGCTTATCACCGTGAGAAATAGTTCATAGCCGAGAAAACCAGTGGCAGATGGATGGTATGCTGTGAAACGTTCATATTCAGACCGGTTGACGTAATGTCTATGGTGATCGGCTAAGTAATTAGTCCCGGTTTCGTGTCTCAGTTCAGACTAGAGGAAGGCCCAGTGTGGACCATCCCTAGCAAGATTCAAACAGCTGTACGGCCAAAATTGTTACTATTACTGGTATCTATCGTTCCAAACCTTTAAGACATCATCATTAATGGCACTCTTGACAACTGTGATTAAAACATCCATCCTCAGTTTTTCGACACAGTTCACTTATGAATGTTTTCTGACGTCAGAAACAAGTCGTTCCATACAATAATTCATCATAATTTATTCGTTTCATTGGCAAAGACATCAGTATGTGCTTATTTCATCACGAATTTCATAATCTTATTACAGATGTGTACGAGCGTAATCAATACAGAAATCGAGAAGCGTTTTTGTACATGCAATCCTTCTTGATACCTCACGCGCTAGAATACCTTTGCCACAGACGAAGTCTTGCATCAAGTTGGAGGCGTAGTTGAACTGTGTCCGCTGAACCATGTGTTTGTATGATCAAAGCAGCATGCAGTCCTGTAGCGGATCACGTCTAAGGATCCATCGTACAAGCAGTCGCCTGTTGCCACGCTGCATCTAACCGGGATAACGCTTCGCATGACAATGAATCCCCGATTAAATTGGCAATGCGTACGAGCATGCGAACGGAAACAGCGAGGTGATGCGCTCAGTAGGAAAAATTGTGTATGTGTGCCTGTATGCATGTATGTGTATGAACGAATCAAGTAGCTGTCCAACGCGGGCCGGATTACTTACCCGAGTTTAGGATTCCCGAACCAGAATGGGAAACCCAATGACCTGTTGCTTTCAGCTGATGACAGACGTGATTTGCCCAGGGAGTAGTGCTGAGATCCGAAATCCTCAGTGGACTAGCGAGAACGGACACACTACTCCTTGACTGATAGTTTCCTTGCATTTCAGATCAGTCTAAGTTGTTCATTTCGACTGTTGGTTGTTGGAAAGCAATGTGACGCACCCGTAGGTCATGAATTGTGTCATGCCGCTAAAAGGTGACAACAAATCAACCGTTCACCGGCGGTCCCCTAGGTAGACCAGCCAACGGGACCTGGTCGTGTGGCTCATGCCTGTTAGTGGCACTATGGAATTAGATACCGGAAACTATGTTAACAGAGACGGTTGCAGGGCTAAGAAACGAAAACCCAATAGAAAGGAACTGTGCTTCCAACCTGTATAATCATACCTTGCTTTTAAGAACAAAACTGGGTCTTTTAGAGGATCGCCATATGCAAGAAAAAACAACAGTGTTCGAATGATTCAGACAGCTCGAGCACAGTACGGGGAATAATATTGCCGATTCGACTGTGATTTCTGTTTGCTTTTTGTTATTGAGATTTATCTTGTGAATCGCGCTTTTTTGTTTGGATTTAGTCAAACAACAAAGCAGCCACCGGTCATTGTCTAATCCTTGGCGAACCCATTAATGGATTTTTCTCACAACCAATCAGTACATCAGGCTGCACTACGGGTTTTTAAAACGAGAAAATGTACCGGTGTTTTCTTCACATTGCCTTATTCTTCGTCATGGAAACTGGTATTTATAACCGCCAGTGTCCATACATCTTTACAATTTTTTCGCATCACGTGTTGTTTGCTGTGTCAGTAGGCCGATCTATAAATTGTTTCCAACAAATGACTCCAAAGGCCGTCTAAGAACCAAGTAGAAACCGATGACGAACGGGTAAGAAAAATATATTCAGATTAAAAGCAGTATTTAGACTTGTAATTAATATCTAGAATCCGGTCGACAACGGTAGAGTGCTGATACGAGTTATCAATAATTACTGAATTGCCTTTGGCCTAAGCTACGTGAATGAAGTCAACAAGAGGACCTACTGCTCGGGGATTTATATACAAGAATGGAAATATGCCGATTGGTGGAATATTTTCCGTCCAATCACCTTCGAGGAATGTTTGATTTTCAAGATCGCTTATCGTTACAATTCTCATTGGCCGCTTGTCTACGCTGTGCCGGACCGCATCACGTGGCTTGCACTTAAACCCACCACACTAAGCCAGAAAAGAAGCCCATGTCCGCATGTCGTTGTCAATGGTTGTCCGAATCGAATAATGACATGCCAAAGGTTGATTGCTGGGCTGTTGTGAAACGCAGATGATGCGTGCGAACGGGATGTACGGGAAGCGATTAGTTGATGAGCACGTTTCACGACCGCTCTTGTATGTAGAGTTTGCCAGGTCGACCAATGATTAATGCTAGCAAAGTGCAAGCCCATGGGCTAATGGAATGATGACAAATTATTTTCATGGGTATTTGCGGTTCCTTGACTGTTGATAAGTGAAGGAGAAGAAAATATGACATTGTTAAGCCATAGCCAAGTGAGTTGTCAATTCCTGTGTCTGTCAGTCCAGAGTGGTCACTCATAGTAGCCAAGTGACATCCGTCCACACATCTAGTTTCATCGATCCTATTAACGTCCAAATATTCGAAATTCGCGCCATGAAACCATTTCTTTTCCCATTGTCACATGATAAGTCGTCTAATTAACGTGCCTTTTCCTTAACTAATTATTACCATTAAATTTACGTAATGTCGATCAATCTAAAGATGCTCCTAAAAGTTTGTACTTTGACGTTAACTGATATTTGATTTCGTTAATGTTGATGTTATTTATTGCGGGTAGGTAGCAAGATTTGTCGCACAAGAAAACTCCGACCATAATGTTGCATGCAATACCAGTTAGACTATAATTGTTAAACTGCCATCTTGCTCACGTGACTAATCCATTCCACTTTCTGGAAAAAAGAACCTCGTTGAATGGTCCTAATGTCAGTATGGCAGCAACATAGGCTAAATAGATGTTACTCCGTGCAATTGCAAGCAAAGAATGAATATAAATTGTTTTAGTGATTAGCGGATTTGAAACGCGCATCGAACATTCAAGTAAATTGATGGCGTGTTTACTTCACTGGCGGGGATTTTGTTTAGGCAGCCCAGTTAATTTGCTGACGAAAGCATGGTATGCCAAAACCCATAAAATAGTGATTCGGGACGGAACCTTCTGCAGAGGCCCGGGCACATTTACTTCGGTATTGTTATTGCATGTTGACTTCCTTTATAAGTAAGTATTGACAACCACATCGGTAAATTTAAGGCAAAATTCGTGTCTGCGTGTGGGAAATCATTCTTAACCACTGTTTTGAGGGTTACCTGAAAAACATATTGTCTTACAGAGTAGTACAACACGCAACATAATGAATAATTGACTATTCGTTACTCGTTAATGAGACAGTAAAATCGACGAGACTTTCAACACGAACTCTATAGTATCCCTCGTCAACAGTCCCGAGGTGTCCAGGATGTTATTTTTCTATCTAAGGTGAGCGCGGAATGAGCCCACGTGTGGTAATATCCTGGACTGAAGAATCAATTGAGTAGTGATATATTGCACATAAAAACTGTACTTTTTCACCGTTCTTGAAGAATATCCCGAAAATCTATTGATCAACATGTAAGCGGTCTTATTTACTTCAAACAATGAGTCGATTTGTCCATAAAAGTCGCTGACTGACGGCTCTCAAAACGACGCTTTATTATCTCATGTCCAATTGGAATAACACTAAATGGTTATTCGTGTTTTCAAAATAAAACTTTGCCGTTCTTTACTGGCTGCCTGACAGAAGAGGACTAAAATGCCTCCATCAACGAGCTTTCATCATATCCAAGTCTAGGAAATAGTTCATTCACATGATAACCCTTGGAATCGTCTACTGAAACCAAAGCATTTAGTCGTGAATGGAATGACAACATTATAACCAAAGTGGTCGTTCGAGGTCTGTTATCTAACGTACTGAATCGACAGACACATCAAACTGAAACGGCCACACAATCGTTTAATATAAAGCAGCTTCGGATATCCACAGAACTGGGGAGAGAAACTTGATAAAATCAATTACTGGTGATCCATTCAGAAGAATCTGTATTTTCCTCATACACAATCTTGCAGTTTACTCACAAAAGGGGGAACCCTAGTTGGGAAGACGCTACAATAAAAAAATTTTGGAATGTTAGTTAAAATCAGAAGTAATCAATAATTACGAAAACTTGTCGCATTTCTGCCCAGGGAAACAAAAATGAAAATTGCAAATTCCAGATATAAATGGTGATGAATTTGCAACATTGTCAAGAAGTCCAAGGATGGCTTTTTGTGGATTTATTAGTGCACCATTTGAACGTATTTATAACATATATTCCTCAACCTTCATCTGTTTTTTTTTGGTTTGATGAGAAGCCACGTAGAATTGGAAATCCATTTACCTACTAAGCACTCACAGGTTCACTCCGGGTGCCGTATATGAACTGACCACCTTCCACTTACCGTACAGATGCTCTATCACTAAGCTACCGTGACTGCAGATCCCAAGAGCAAATCACGTAAGAGAACATCCAGTATTGTTAGAATCACTATTTTTTAAAGGCAAAATTGCTGTTTGAGAATACGAGCAGATCTGTGCCATCCACAATTCACGTAGCAGTCAAGTGATCCGGAGCTAGTGATTTCCACTAGTCCAATCTAAGTATTACAAAGACAGCCACTCAATCGTCTAACGTACGGTGTTTTGGTTTCGTCTGGGTCATAGTTACTCTTGAGTTACTTTTGCCCTATGACGAGCGATCGATATTAAACGATAGTTTTTGAATTGGTCCGCAAATGAGTCATCGGTTGTCCTCGTGTTGCACATACGAATAAATTTGAATTGAACATTTCGGTCCCTGATAAATCGATTCTCAGGGCCGCTGTGGCTCTTTCCTACCAGCTCTAACACCAATGCAGATGCTTCTATTGTCAACCAAATACTTACAGGTCTGTATGTGGTTGTGCGTGACGGTGTATACCTGGACATGCGTTGATAATGTCGACCAGGTACCAAAACTCACAAAGTGGGTAGGAAAGATTAAACAAATGGGTGTATTGCAATCCGAAGTACACTATCGACTCCTACCAGATTCAGCATCCGTTTTCAAACACCGATTTCCAACTCGCTTACGGAAAGAAATCGAAGGCATTTTGATATTTCCATGAAATAATTCACCATGTGATATGATTGCTCAAATCACCATTAAGAAACCATGGAAGCATTGTTAAGGCGTTCGACTCAGAATCGTTCGTTGCGGGTTTGCGTCCCAGTTCGAGCGCGGTGGATATGCAATGCTGATGATTCCTATCAAGAATAAAACAGTTGTACAGTGCTTCCATGGTTTCTTAATGATGAGCTGAGCGATGGTGAATTATTTCATGAAAACATTCAATCTTCTATTACTAACTCAACTTTTTGACGTGCAGATCTAGATGACCGTTCAGACGGACCACCTTCTCCTGGCAACTGGCATTAGAAAACGAATGGAATTGTTCCCGAAGGCACGTTGTACAGCCTACGAATAATTTATCTAGTTGGAACGATAAAAGCAATGCTTCTCGAGTGAGACCCTTCAGATAGTTTTGTTGTCATTGGGAATCCGATGCGTCTTGATTAAGTTTGTTACCAGTGCTGTCGAAGCAACGGGTGTCACCTAAAAGCCACTTAAGTTCATCACAAGGCATTCTAAAATCATCAGCCTGAGTTCTAAAATATTATTCTTCGAGAACATAGACAAAACTGGGGTGTGACTGACGGATGATAGCATGTAACGTCAAAATCATAGAGTAATTAACGAAAAAGAGTCACCTTTTTGCAAAGGGTAAGGAATGACCGTCTGCTCTGACCTTGATAATGCACCATAGAGTTACGCACGAAGTGTCCGAATGATCTTATTGTTCCGAACTATAGTTCATACCGTCGACCCAACAAACAGAAGTATGCATTTAATAAAATTGATAAGAAACCGGATTCCAAGTGTTTTTCAATCGTCGGACCGACAGAAACAGTCCGACATTTAGGTAACCATCAAGCCCCAACCGTGCACTATCAAGGGACAAAGCGTGCCTAGGTTTGCTTGTTTATGTGTGTGTCTGCGTATTTGCATACAGTTACCGAAACGGTTAGACTTTGATGAATGCACAAGAAAAATACAGCAAACCCGATCACCATCTATGTACATCGCACGTGGAAAAGACAACTGGTATTAGGCAAAGAAACCAGTTGACCATTAGATAAACCGACTGGGATTTAATTATGAACCACCGGAATTTCCGTGTCCCGAGGTAGGATTCTGTGCCTGTCTAATATATCTCTTGCCCACTTAAAAACCAGACCGGACCTCCAAATTGTGTCTCACACGCTTCGAACGATACCTCGTATACATTGGAGTAGTGTCGTGTTGCGTTCACTATTTTTTCCCGAGATCACAATCATTGTTTTTCGAAATGCTTGGCATTTGGAAGCTGATTTGGTGGATGCATCAAAGTACGGGACTTCGAGAGTATGCCGTGTGCTCTTTAAATCGGCTCTATTCCGTTCACACGATGTGGACGAAGGGACGGAAAGCTAATGGGGTGGGTGGAAGGTACTACAAAATGACGATACCCGAACGGATGTACGACGATTAAATTTTGCTGAACTTATATTACGAATTGTTGATAGTCCGGGCACAGGAGGACTTGTGAACAGAATGTCTAAATCGCTGTAGTTGATCGTGAATAAACTAGGTTTGAAAAAACTTCACTCGCAATTTGTGTCGAGAATAGCACGGTGCATTCAGCAATGCAGTAGAAGGTCTTGACAAAATGTCACTACCGGTATCTGGTTAGGTAGTGCGCATACTAGCGATAGAATCCAGGACAACGAAAGACTGGCTCACATCGAGCAGTGAGTGAACCGTGAATTCTTTTATCTACGCTCTCATCTGAATTATTCTGTTCCGACATTTCGGTTGTGAATTTCCACTCCGAACCAGATCCGAATGTGGACAAAGTGAAGGAATGTTTTTTCAAAATCACGAGTAAAAATAACTTGTGGATGACAAACTTTGCGAAAAAAGTACAATACATGTCAAGGTTGACTTGCATTCAAGTCGGTGCTTTTCTTGTCTTCTTTTCGCTTTTGAGCTAAATAGCGAACAATTGGGTTTTTATAACTGTTGCTTCTCGAAATCTTGAATGTACTCTTGGTTTAGTGCACGATAGAAAGACAAGTCATAGTCCCGACGATGGAGGACTGTCAACACGGCAACCAACTTAGATCTATGGTTAACACGTGGAATATCAATCATGATAGGTTATTTCGCACTTCTCAAGGTAGTCGACGTTTAGTTCCAGTAAGTGGATTTTATGCACATGATCCGATTATACCTCTAACACGACTCTCCAGAATGTCAGGTCAGTCGAAAGAAACGACGCAGTAAATCCTTTCCTAATTCGAACTAGAGATGTGCGTGCCAAATTACGCGTCGTGCAATTTCGATTCATTGTTCCGGGTTGCAGTATGCCATTTGCGCGAGTCAGCATTTCTGAGTTACAGTTCGTTTTATTTCTGTTGAAGATAAGACAGTCTACGTAAGTGTTCATGAGCAGCAACGTGGTTCCTAAATGTCTGTAGTGATGGATGCGTGATCGGCCGGGTCGGGAGACAGGCTCGAACCCACGACTTCCACAATGGAACAGTGCCTAATTGATCAAGTGATTGACGACATGTTTGCATTGATTACATATCATCAGTGCCAAACTGGAACATTCCAGGAAATGATGGAACGCCGAAAGAAAGTCATGCATCTTCGAAGTAGTGAAAGTGGCTGCAATATCACGACAGTATTGCTGGCTCTTCAGAGCGCTGTACGGATAGAATAGTTCCAGGTGTTACCGGATTTACAGAAGGACAAACGAAAGTGTATTGCTTTCCGTTGAACTATTCCATTCGTACTTCGTGTAAACGGCCAAATACATTGGGTTCTTTATTAATCAAATCTCTAGTATTTGGAAACATGTTGTTCCATGTTTCCTATCAAAGCGACAGTTTTGGCCCATGTTGTGTTCGACTCTTGTAAACATTGGATTACGTGACGTGAGATGAATATTTGCTGATTTACTTGTGATGTGCATGGGCCCGAAAGCGGGGTTCAAATTCGACCCAATCTGAAAAATATTTTGTCCATTAGACACGAAATTTTCACAAAAAAGGATCAGAAACATTTTGAATGCGCTGGAAAAAATAATAAATAAACATGTGATGAGACTGGAACAACAACGAAACATCAAACATCCAAGCAGACGGCGAGGAAAACAACTTCATTTTTGTTGATTAGAAACCGCGACAATCAGTATACACGCTAATTCACACAAATGAGTCCACTGGAACAAATGAATTGCAAGGAACCTCAGTGAATCAGTTCAAGTTGTAATGGATCGATAAACAATTTCGGTTGATCAAATTGATGTACCGCGGCTGAACGAGTTCCGTGGTGGACCATATATTCCAGGTGAGGCACCCTTATGATGGCCTTCCCGGCAGAGCTAAAGATGAGTCGATTTTTTTTCATTTTAGCAAGGTTCGTTCCAGTGTAAGGAACGCCAACGCTTTATGATATGGCATTGCCTGGTTGCCTAATTCAAACAAGTGCTTCACTCGTTACTCAAGGCTCGTGTCCTCCAAATTTCTTTCCTGTAGAGCAAAACTGAAAGCAGATCAATCGTTGGCAGTCGCGCTAGAACTATTCAGGTATGTATTTACCGCGGGAATCGATTTACGGGCATACGGAACTCGTGTCTCAGACACCTTAAGCCATTCATTTTCAAAATCTGTTCTACCGACCACGGTTGGTGAATAATCCAATGGTTATTTTCCTATACTCATTATTTTGTTTTCCTAATGATCATTCCGGAAATTCCCAACATCAGTTCTTATTTTCCTCTGGGGGGAATATTGCCCCCGGATGCTGATTCGATCTTTTTTTTGGATTTCAGTCCGGCAAGCAAATTGACGGGATGTGCAAGTTTTTCTTTCGGTCGGCTGTTATCAGGTGTATGCCAGTTTTGGACTGGAGAGAAGCGAGCCGAATTTTCTACTACTGTGAAGGATAATTATATTCCTTGTTTTACTATGCTATTAATTCACACCACACATCCGGTGAAACTTGGAGCGTGCAGATACTAGTAAAGTCAATATGGACGGTGCTGCGTGAAATATCGATAGTAATCTGCGATAGGATCAGAGACAGGAACTTTTGTCATGAAATTTTAATATGACTTTAGTTAGCTTTGTGCTGACTTTCGACTGTGATTTATTTCGTCCATGAAGGCTCTTGCCATTGTTTAATTGTTTAACATGACAAAAAAGATGGTCTTATTAAGTTTAAAATGCTGGAACAGCTTAGTTATAATATTTTAAATCAGCCATTACTTTGAAATCAGTCCTTTATCCGCCACATTGTGATACCAAAAGACTTTGCTGTTTCTCGCTTGCTGCTTCGTTGTCATGGTGACAATGTGAGCGATCAACGCTGCGCGCCTAGCTGACCTTCGCGCAAGGTCAGCATTGATGTAAACCATGGACCTCCCTAAACGGAAATTCTTTTGTTCGTAATCAATCATGAGCAGAGAACCCCAGCCAACAACTAATTATCTTCAACTTATAAATACGTACGTAACTGGACAGAATATCCGACAGAATAAGTGCGTTTGACAGACCGACCAGTTTGTCATTATCTATGAATTTAAACAACGATGAGTCCTAAAACCGTTCCAAAACGGTGCTCCAGAAAGGTTTCGTTTTCATGTTCGGACACGATTACCTAGACGTCCAAGGTCGCCCATGTTTAACTGGCCTAATTACATTCTACAAATAGATCTAATAAAGGAAAATTTTAAATGAATGCAAGGTATTTACTGATGATTCTTTGCACCTAGAAAGTACTTGAGCCTCAAGGACACTAACGCCGGAAATGTTTGAATGTATCAGCATCGGCAGCACCTGGATGTCTGCATGTCTTCTGCTAAAGTTCCATGCAACCATACTGAGTGCCCAATGAAGGGGTCTGAGCAACTCTCGCAACACACCAAACACTTCGTAAATTCCCCCCAAATGGGTGATTGAATTTACCAGAAATAGTAGTTCGTATTACCGTGGAAAGAATTAGATTGAGAGAAATATTTCGGGCTCCCAGTTGACACTGTTACATCGCCTTCTTGCTTTCCTTTTATTGCCCAATACAATTTGCAGCGATTAGAAAATTCCACTTTCATCCTTCACTTACAGCCCTGGTTTTGCACGCAAAATGAAAAAAAGGTATGCAAATCGGACTGTTTTTAGAGACTCATTGTGTTTCATTCAGCAGATCACCAGGATATGGATGCAAGTGTGTGTGTGTGTGTGCGTGTGTGTGTACGTGTGTGTACGTGTTTGACCTTAAAGCGCACTAATTGTCCACCGTTCGTGGCTGGTTCAAGCTTCTTCCGATCCGCATTCATCTACCCCACTTTCCGTCTTTGCGACTTTTTAAACTACAATCCACGACCTGTCCATCAGTTGGCCATCTTGTCACACTGTGCAGAACAAATCAGCCGAAATTGGACCTGGCTTTCCCCACCCACCCATCACCCACCAATCTTTTTTAATCGGCAGATCGTGGTTATAAACTTCCGCCTCAGGTTGTCATTCATGCTTTATAATTAGCTCTGTATGGGCCGCCGTCCAAACGTGCCGGATACTTCACGCATTGATACAGACCACGATGTAAAAGGGTTGAATTTTACGATGATACTATTAAAGTTGATTGACTGAGTAGAACCGTTTTTCCTTATGTGGTCAGTTTGATTTTAGACGGCCCACAGATGCGCCTCGTGCGACGTTCTACTCGTGCGACCAACTCCCGTCATCCCGCTGGGATTAGTAGACGAATAAACCTAAAGCGACTTTGCACAAGCAGTCCCAATCTCTATTCATTCACAAATTTATTGCTTTGTAACGAAGAAAACGGAACAAAACAACTGCTCTAATTCGTTCGTAAATCTTCGCTCGATTCCATCTCTTGGCCGCTACCTCGTATACCCGAGAACACTGGTGAAAAAGCCAAGTCGAGCAGACAGAAAACTTCATTTATTAATCAAAATCAAATCAGTTATACTAACCATCCATGATCAGCACTCACCGATCGATTGTTCTGTTAGCTAATTTAGTCCATCGATGTTCAACAATGGATTCCCTACTGATCATAAGAAAAAATACGTCGTATTTAAATGTCAAGCAAAATTACATTGTCTTCCATTGCACCGCCCAGGGCAGCTTCCGCGTTCTTGTTTATCCACTTATTAGCTGAATTTTTTTGAATATTCATTTTCGACGAACACCGTTTTTATCTGAAGTTATTTGTTCTTCTTTTTCCTCTTCTTTTGTATCATCAGCACTTCTCTTCCTTAATATAGTCCTTATTAGAGTTATTAATATTAATACAACTATACTCCTTATCATTTAATGAACTAATTCATTACGGCCGAAGTTGCTGTCTTCTGAATCAAGTTGCCCACTTATCGCCTGTGCATATTCGTGGTACATGTTATTGGCAAAATCCAGTAGTCCTAGAAACGGGTTCTTTTGTTCTAAAATTCTTCAGTGTCTATTCATACCGTTTGTCGGTCACGTGCTGCAAACGGTCCGTAAAGTAGTATGTTGATTTGGAAAACTAGACGTAAATAATAGTGTCGTCCCAAGAGACGTGGAATCGAGAAAACCAAAATCGAATTTAATAACAAGTCCAACAGAAACCGTCAGCCACGGACTTGGAGTTTTTTCAACAAAGCTCACCGTCACTTACCGGTCAACCAGTTCTCGTCAGGGGTGTCAAACGTATACCTTCTCGAATGTTAGTGTTCTGAAACCTAATTCCATCAGTTTACGATTGCCCGTCTTGGCTGTACATCGCCCCGTCATCGTCACCTTTATCCAAATCATCAACAACACTATCATCACCCGAATCACCATCATCATTATCATCATCATCATCCTCATCATCATCATCATCATCATCATCATCATCATCATCATCATCATCACCATCATCATCATTTTGCGTTAAAGCTCGGGCCAAGCCCGATTAATAGCTATCTTTTTGCTACAGCTGCACAGTGCTACAGAAAGAATAACTACTTATATTTGATAGAGCGTAAACCTATGATAAAGGGAGATCAAAAGAACTCCGTAGAAGTCAACACAGTCACTCTGATTCGACGCCAATTGACAACACAAAAGCCGTGGTTTTGTATTTGCCAGTCTCCCGGTAATGCAGTAAGGTCGTTGTGGTTACTGGGACTGTCATAGGACTTAATCTTCTGACATGCAAAGAAAGAGATGATGACTGGATAGGTTTAACTTATTTGTAATTTCGAAGTGAAAATCTTGTTTCAACCATACACATCTACTCCAACACCTAAGCTGGGTTTGTAGGGAAAAAATACACAGCAACTTCAAATCCACTGCCTACACGAGTACCTGTTACTCCACTGTTCTAAGGTACGATAATCAATGGTAAAAATGGATAATCAATCATTGGTAAATACTCGGTGTTGATTCCGCTCTACTGGGGCCCATCTACTAAATCGAACAACCGAAAGAATAAAATTCGAGACAAATAATATTTGTGGACTTACTTATAAGAGAGGCTCATTCAAATATATTATCTGACAAACCCCAAGTGAATAAAGCCGTGGCGTTTGGACGTGTAGGTCAAGGTCTCGAAACACCGTTGATCGACTTCCCTACTTGACGGCTGTCTGCAGGTCGCGGATAAAAAGGATGCCACACCGAAGCCTCGTTCCTCACGAGTAGGTGACTACGTGGCTTGACCTCAGTGCCGTGGAACACTGTGACACTCATGGGTAATTGCGTTAATAACTCGGTATTTTCATCCCGCGGTGCCGTAGCATTCACTGGGACAACAGCGTTCGAAGGGTTTGCTTGACCGACCAAAAAGTACAGAAAACGGAAAGGTCAGTACGGCTTGAAGCTCGGCAGGCATGCAAACCGGCATCAACATTTACATAGCCAAACCGATGAAACGGTCCACAAGATACTAGGGACAGTGAAAAAAAGATGCGATTTGTAACAACATACTGCGATACACTCCAGGCCACATTTGTATCCTAATTTCATATTATATTGTGAGGGAATGCTACCTCACCATGTATACGACATCCGAATGGCCCTCATACTGGAAGAGGTCGGGAACAGTTTCGCCTGCAAATTCATTCAGTACTTTAATTGGTGCGGGCTGCTAGGCGTAGAAGAAACTCTGTTGTCAAGCCCTATCGCTGGTGAATTGGGAACGAACTGCATGTAACGAATATAGCACAGAATACCCTCCGCCATTCGTGGACGAAGTGAGTGACAATTAGGTTGCCGATCCGATATGTCATGTGCTTACCTGGCACTGAGCAAAAAGGGTACTTTTACAAGATCGACAGAGACGATGGCCTACATTTTTCTTTAGTGTTGATTAGACACAGTTAATCGATAAACCCAGGTGCCATCACAGAGCTTGATTATAGTTGCATGGGTGTTGTTCTAACGTAGATCATAAAACAGTGAACTAGTAAAAATTCTAACGTTATTACTGTTCATCTCGTTTCCGGTCTCGGTAGCCATCGTGTCAGAAACGCTAATCTCTGTTGTTAGAACCAAAAACAGGCGAAACGATGGAAATAATCAAACTCCATTGGGTGTAGTTAGCTACCCGGTGGCCATATGAAGCGTCGGCCTGTAATGCAATTTGTCATCAAAGATCGAGTGTACACAACATCAGTTAGGTCGGCATTGCTCCTGGGTTCCGAATCAATGGCTACCGAGAGTAGATATGTGAAAAATTTTGGTATTTGAACACTGCTATCCTCCTCGTACTGGTAAAATATAGTGGGAAAATTTTATAACTCACAGGTTGGTCGTAACGTACTAGGTCCTAGGATTTAGTCTTTAGCACATGGGCTGAATCAGTACAGGTTTAGTTTACTGCGACATGTTTTCTGCATGCTCACAGACTGCTTTCCCCGTTGCACGCTTTTCAGTGAAACAAATTTTGTTCTGAGGATAGAATCAGGGCTGGCAGCCGAAAAGGTTATGAAAATTTCAACCGGTGCTACAGTTAGACTATCGGATCAGGGGTCCGCGAGATCCCTTCCATGGAATCAATGGTCCGAGACAGTAGGTCTTGTGGCTCATTGTCGCGGTCCGCGATGTTCTTCGCTCAAACACTGTTGCTCAGTGTACTACTTTCCAGTCGATTTTTCACTACTTCTTGTTCTTTTCGTCTCTTTAACCAGATGATGCGATGAGGTAGCAACCAAAATCAGAGCTTGTTGGTACAAGTTTAGCGGTTGAACAGAATGAAAACGAAAACTGAATGCACCTCATACCCGCTTCTGATTAACGTTGATGGACCACACGTAAGCTTTATTGATCCCCTTCTCCGTTTCTGCTTAGTCCGTACGGCTAAAAAATATACGCGAAGTAATTGATTTGTGCAAATTATCTAATGTGAAACTTTATACACGATTAACTGGACACAGCTCAAAACGAAACCGGTAACGGTAGTTTTGTGCCGCGTTGTTCGAAAACTATCGGACGTGAAATTTCGTTCCTCTCATCCACTCGCGTTGTTTGTTGTTCCGACCAGGCAACAAAATGTCTAATTGTGTTTACTTATCGTCAGATCGAGATGATGTTCATTTAGTCCTAGCGCGTTGCTTTTTGTTTTACAATGAATTAACAAAATGGACTGTGTTGTACCGAAAACACACATGTTGAGTGTTCCTATTACGGAACGTCATTGTTGTCGAGGCGTTTGTTGCTAAATGTCATCGTGAGGTGAAAAACCTTACTCATAACATGCAAATGGATTCACAACTAGGACTGTATTGTTTATACATAGTATCGGTTTTCGATCCCACCCATGCATTGATGAAATGGTGGGAGCATCGCTTCGTGGCCAATAAAAACTCAGAAGTAGCGTTTGTTGAATGTGCTCGGTCTATTTAGGACCGCAGTTAATTATTCTTCTCAGTGGCATGTTTCGCTTGGGGCGGATGAGCAAAATTTCCCCGGAAGCACAGGATCGGTTTCGCGGTTATTACCGTTCTCCAGAAATGCGGTCCCGATATTCTCTGTGCAAACATCTTCATATTAGTGCGCTCCGTTTTTAGTTTCTGAATAGTTTTAGCAATGACAATAACAAAGGTGAAATTGTGGACGACCGTTTCAGGTAAGTTTATATTTTTTAATTTCGCATGAATCATTTCATTGACGTCGATGAATTGTTTAGACAAAGATACCTATCTAATCATTAGTCTGAACAGGCTTTTTCCAACGGTAACCATTAGAGGTATTTTGTATTCAAGAGCATTGTCTATAATTTTCCGGCATCCTTCCGACATTTTCCCTTAAGTCAGTTGCGATTTTGAATCACTGTCTACCTAACCGTCACAAAGTGATGCTTACTTAAAAATCCCAGTCCGTTGGAACTCAGCCTGGACAGTTTATTTGCCGGCAGAAAATGCAGTAAGCCAGTCGGTTTGGCAAACAGCATTGCTAATCAGAATTGTGTTTAGAGACCAGAACATGGTGTCTTGAGCTGAATAAATTTCTCCGTCGGATTTCCGGAAAGGAAAAAAACGACAGCGAAAAGTGCGACTCTCATTCGTTCTCTATCTTCACTTCTGTTGTTCCCAAAAGTTGTTACGACAGTTAGAAACCAACCTTTATGCACAGTTTGTGCAGCTTTAAAGATTTGTCATCATCCGCTGACCAGCCATGTTCAGTATGCTGAAATTTTTACATTTTGACATGAATGGCATAAGATCAAAGTCTGTCACGGGCATATATTTTTTTTCAACCCAATGCCATGCTCTACAATCCCCTTTTATTGAATACACCGCAAGATATGGCATCCGTAATGAAGATAAATCCAATTACTAGTAAGAGATAAGTAAATCACGTAGAACTTTTTTTCTTCCGCATTCTGAGGCTCGTTGCTCTCGTGGTTCACTAAATGAAGGCGGTCACGTGATCTTACAGTCGGCTTTTTCGATAGAATTTTGTCCGAAGTTAGTTGACGCTTATCGCAGCCCCTTTCTCCGAGTAAAGATGAATCAGCTTCAAAACAACTATAATGGTTGTCAGCACATTATATATATATATATATATATATATATATACACGTGTATATATATTTGATCACATCAAAGTAAACAACGGCCGACACAACCATCGATCATTGTCATGGCCAAACATGAGGGTAGCCTTTCATCGGTCCACAGCGCAGATATTGAAGCTAATATGCGCCACTGCGTACAATAACATTCACATATATATACAATTCAACTATTGGGTCCGGTTCATCATATGTTCTCGACTGAAGGAAGAACATGCAGAAGAGAAACGAAGTTATCGCTCCGGAATCGAATGGCCAATTTTATTCCATTTTGGAGAAGATACATAGCAAGGAAGCGGCTGATTGTAGGCGAAGTCAAAGCATGTGTTAACTTATCAATTGCGTTTCCAAGTGTTAATTAGTAAATCAATGGGGTTTTTAAGCACTCTGAAACATGCTTGAACATGATCTGTGTCAGAGCAACCGAGTGGGGAATTGCATGGTACTGTACTGCACTGCGGAGTATAGCAAGGTACAGCGCAATATGGTGTGATAGATCACAGTGAAGTGTAGAGTGATATAGTATAGTATAGTATAGTATAGTATAGTATAGTATAGTATAGTATAGTATAGTATAGTATAGTATAGTATAGTATAGTATAGTATGGTATGGTATAACGTACTGCAGTGGATAACGGTATAACAAGGAATAACATCATTGCATTGCATGGTATTGTTTTGTATTCAATTGTGTGGTATACTATTGTACTGCATTATACTACAGTATATGTGGGCTTTGTCCATTTGCGCAGAATTTCAACAGAAAGATTTGACTAGCCCCGTTCAAATAATGTTGACGGGGCTATTGTTAAGGTTACTAAGCACGAAATATTGACTTAACACCATTTAAATCCAATGATTTAGAGTAAATGCTTATCTCCGCGGGGATTCGCACGAGGCATGATATTGTTGACTTTCTTTAAATCACCTGGATGTATGCGTGTTCGTGATGAATACTTGGTGCCGGATAGGATTTTCTCTTTTCCTCTGAAAGATCTGTACAGCTGCACAATGCTCCCATGATTTTCGGTGGCAAGTGGCGTGTTGACACTACATGACGAATCAATTGGGAAATCAGATCAAATTTCTCACTATCGAGAACTTTACCTGCAAACTTCAATCAGCCCCAAAAATGTTCATGACGGATGTTATCAACAAGAGAGTTGGATTCGGGTAATCTGATTAATCATTTTGGCAGCTCAGAAATGCTCATTCATCAAGCTTGTGTCATACAAGTGTTTTTAAGAACTGACTAGGTAAAAAACTTAGACAGCTTCCTTATTTTTACGCAATGATCTTGCAGCTAACAGGCAACAGAATCGATATTTTATGATCTTCGGATATTACTTTCAACAGTTCGGCTTAGATGCTTCACGTGACTGACTCTGCTCATCCGATTTCCTTTGATGACCACTTTGTGGGAAGGGAGCAGAAGAGATTGGTTGGACCAGATGATGAGGAATACATGATGACATGAGAGATATCAGTTTTGGAAGATGTGAGCCCTGAGTGATTAGATATGGTGATGAGAATGACAATGCCTTTAGCATCCTTGAACTGCCGTTCACGAAGGACAACGGATCTTGTACACAGACAATAAAACAAAACGACGTAGTTCATCAGAGCTGTTCAGGGTGCTGATGACTGTCCTTTTTCCCATTTGAAAATCCGGTACCTGTTGGGGAGGCAGTCTTCTAGTTATTTAAGAAGACAAAGGGGATAACGAAAGAAATGAAATTTGCTAAGGGGAGAAGAGTGCCTAAATTTGATGAATAATCAAGGAAAGCAATGTGCTTGTTGCATTCAGTTGGTCAGACTTACAAACAAAACGAATCGAAGATGAAATAGCATTCGACCTAGGGCGCATTTTTGTTTAGCTCAACTAACTGAGGTCGTATTGGTTAGTACGGAACTGAGGATGTGCTAGAAATGACTTATCTATCGATTTCCTGATAGCAGATGTCAGTGCATTTGGGCTGAACAGTTTTGATGCTGACGTCGGTGTTGTACTTGTGTAAATTGAGTTTACTCCATTGGGGCACCGACAGTGCCAGATTCGTTCGCATGTGCAGTGGAAGATAGGCTGTGCTGGGGAAAAAAACGCGAGACAACAACGCAGTCGCGCAAATGAGCGTGCGAATAGATTCGTGTGAGATTGTCAGTTTGTTTTTGGCAAAATTAATTGATTCTAACCAAAAAAATGCGGTTGGAGATGCACGGTGTAAAATAATCAGACAAAAAGCGGGTGAATGGAGCACTTATTTTTTCAATGTCTGTAGGTAAAAGGCAAGTAGGTTGTTATTCTATCTGTTTGGTTCCATCCCACATGGGTTTTTCGACCACTCATTTCGAGCAAATGGTTAGAGCAATTGAGTTGTGAAATTTCCACCTCAGTTCTGCTGATAAAGATAGCAAAGTCTTCTCACTTATCTGACCACATTTACAGGCGTAATCACATTTACAACAAAGGCATGTGGAATAAAGCATGGAGCCAAAGCGACAACACACGTCAAAACGTCAGCTGGAAATGTCACTCCTGCTGGAAAGGCGACTCATGACAACCTCAAATGATGCTCTTCTCGGAGAAACGTCCTCGGAGGATGGGGCTGTTGATGAGGAGGGCAGGGGAGGAGGAACGTCCTGATTAGATTTGGGGTGATTGAACTTCGTGCAGAAATGTCCCATATCTGAACCGTTTCTGACTGTGATCTCTGATGTCCAAAGGGGTAAGGTGTTAGAGAGAAAATGTGGCTCGCTGGGGTTAGTGAGCGGCGAGTAGTCGAAACAAAGTGTGTTGAACAACCTCACTCAGGTTGAACCCGAATACAAGGGTATATCGTATCCAACCTAACGGCTCCAATAACTGCGTGCCAGGTTCCAACAAGCGATGGAGCAATATACGTCCATGCGTGACAAACTACGCTGTACGGTTATGTATACGTTGGTATTGGGAATAAAACGCTCCAGTGAAGGGGGGTAAATTGCAACGCGACTGTTCAAGACCAGAGCCGCTAGTTGAATGCAGAAGAATACCGAGAATAAATTGAGAAACGTGAGTACCTTATCATTTTCTTGTTTTGTCTCCCGTTCACCTTAATATTTCGCTTACCGTATTTCACTCTAATCGGTTATACCATAGTCAACAAGATTTATGTAAACTGTTACGTGATTACAGCCCAATCAAAAAGCACTAAAACACAAATACTGTCACAAATGCTGGAGTATGTGATGGAAAACATGTTCACAGTTTTTTTCTTTTTGCAAAGTCATCCAACCAGTTGGATTATTTCAATCATGGTTCACGAAGGTGTCACTACTTACACAATCGTCGAACAATTGCAAATTCTCACGACAAGTTGGAACGTGCCAATTTATCATTTTCGCTCGCCTATTTGAATGTGAATCATCTTGGGAAGAATGAAAGAAAATTTTGCAATTGGTTACCATTCCACAAATCATATCGCGTGAATGGGAAACTGAGAGCCACTAGTCGCTGGATGACCGATGTTTGAAAATAGCATTTTGGTGTTTTCCCTAGGCAATTTGTTAAATAAGAAAATGTTCTTACATTTAGGATTTTTAAAAGCAGTTCATATGTGAAATTTATCGTTTTTATTCGGTTTGTTGGACTATCCAGCTAAGTATCGATGTGAAAGTGATCGAAAAACAAATTTTTGCTTCGTCTTCCGGAATTAAAATGACAGTTCGGCGCAAAAGAAATTGAATACTGGTATTAGTGCATGTCACTTTCACTCATTCCGTGGACAGAATTCGTATCCTAATGTCAATGGGCAAAATATATCGCCATTATTGGAATCCCCTAGCCGGACAATCACAATGAGGATGCTTTTGGTCCGTTTTTTCCCCGTACGCACTCAAGTGCCGGCAATCGAGCCAGCAAGTACGGGTAGTGGTCAAGTTGTCAACCTCGTGCTCTTTCATCGTGACATCCGAGCGTTCAGATCTTCCTTCCATTTGCCAAACTGACCACCCCCAGTTGGAAGTGAATTCCTTCGTGAGAAGCCCTACACATATGAAGGACAAATTCAAAGGGAATAAGAGGCAAAAATGAAAAGAGTAGGTTTTCCGTGAATGATAAATGCAATCACTGTGGTCTCCACACGTGACAGACACGAATCAACGAGCAGAGCATTATAGTATAATCGGCTGAAATGTCAGTGTAATTTGATGCCTTTGTGCGCGATTAAAACCAGCATCGACACAGGGAACACAATGACATTCGACGAGAGAAGACTAGAAAACAGTAAGCCAAATTTTATTGCTACCGCTTTCTTGTGGTCCCCACACAACAGAGAACAATACCAGGCAAACAGCCAAACACTAGGACTAAATTCGAACCGTGAGTTTCATTTCACTTTATGTCCACAGCATACAATGAAATAAGTTTGATCCTTTCGAGCTCGTGCTCAAACGAAGCGAGATAATCATTCTTTATGCGGGCCACAGTTTGGTTAGCTGTTTGTGTGTCTCATACACAGATCATGCATTCTAACCCGGCCAAAATTCTTTACACTCGTCAACTTGTTCTACCGTATACCATGTTTGGTTCCTATCAGATGCCTGATTCAGGTTTCTATTCGAACTCGGGTGTGACTAGACCGGAAGTCCTTACGATAGTCGCGAGTGTTTGAGCGGATATGGTCGTCGCGTTGTATCGTTTTGTATTATATCGCACTGTACAGACTTTTGCGTACAAAAAATAATGTCGCGTTTCAGAAAAAACAAAACATGAGGGAAAAAGTAAATTAGGAAAAAATTTACACTCATCGCCTTGTAAAAATGCGAAAAATAAAACTCATCGCAAAATAATCGGACCACATTATGATAGGTTGCTCAGGAAATCGGCCGAAACAGAGTCACGTTTTGTCAAAATGCGTGCTAAATATGGGACAATGGATTTCCTACAGAAATTGATTCTACAATGTATGGAAAGAAAAGATGCTGATCACGTTGAAATATGATAACGACCACACGCAGAGAATGCGTGGAATCCGAAAAAATTTTGTGAGCAAATTTCTCACATGTTGATAAGTGCTGATCATATAGTTTGAAGGACAACTAAGCTAGTGGCATGAAGGACACACGACTAATAATTGATAGTCTCTGATGAAGTCTTTTCGAAGTAATATATAACTGGAGAGCAGTAAAGAAGGGTTGGAAATAAAACATTTCGCGTTGTACTGTTGTAGCTTCCTGATTTGAAATGATAACCAACGGAGGTTCTTTACACAGGTGAAAATGTGAGAAGTCCACTTCAGATTTTTACCAATGGTAGCTCTTAGATTTTTCAGAAAATAAATTCTCCCAACCATACTTGAGTTGGTGGAAGACGTTTCGGTTGGGTAGGCCGATTGAGGGAGGGAGAGAGAGAACAGACATTGGCAACATTCAGGGGAGTGCTGAGATTTCAACCAACTCGTGCAGAGCAATCGTGAACAGAAGACAGGTTGTTGGAAAAACTTGAAAATCATCGTTGTTCGAAACGGCTTGGGAGAGAGCAACATCAGCAAACTTAAACAGATGACAGGGAGAGCTAGTAGATAAGTCACTGATGTAATTAGAGAAAAGAAACAGTGAAAGAATGGCACCCTGTGGCACTCATGAGTTGGTATTCAATGGTTTTGAAACTGTACCGTCCATTCGTGTGCATTGGGTTCGGTTAGTGAAGTAATCAGATTGTTATACTAATAAAGACGTGGAACAACTAAATGTTGCTACTTTGTGAAGTAGAAGAGACCGTGGGACAGAATCAAATGTCGACGAATAGTCTAGAAAGGCGAAACGCACAGATTAACCGATGCCTTAAGAGAGCTGAGGGCAGACTGTCAGGACCAACTACTGTGGTAATTTTCGTGTTATGGAGAACGTCGGGCACTTCTTCCCCAGAAAAACTTACAAATTTCGTCTAATCATCCCGTCCAAATATGACTGGGGTATAAGTGGAAGCGTGAATGAAACCATGAATGACTCTGTCCGCATCCGCAGAATTTTTCTCATACTTCTTCTGCTTTTCACACAACAGTCGAATGACTTGTCATAGGAACCGATCAGTGTTACCACTCAGGATTTGGCTGGCGAAGTTCGTAACGATACATTTGACTTCAACTTTTATTAGGTTGGACTTATACTGCGCGCTTGAGTTATTAGGAGATTTGTAGAAGAGCTTCTTGCATCTTCTTAGACATTTCAGTTTCTGAGTGAATATCCAGCCATTTGAAACGAACAGTATTTTAAGGGACAGTAGATATCAAAGATTGCGTTGGCCGTCTCTGTGAAAGTTTTGACATTGTGATTGAGCAGGAGCTCAAAAGAGAAACAGGCAGATGCGAGTGAAAGGGATTGCTGAAGAAGTGTACAGTTGTTGTGTGAAAGATTACGGAGGCGAACTCGGATTCGATTTGTTCGCCTGAAGGAATGGAAGCCTAACCTAGAGTATATATTTTGGGCTTTAACAGAAGCAAACAATGATCACTACTTGAAATTGGAGCACGCAGTTTCAAGGAAAATAAATCAGGGTGGTTGGCAATGACTCCATCTAAAATGAAACGCGGAGGTCAGTGAAGTCAAACACAGTTAGTTGTAGGGTCGATGCATGGTTGAATTCACCCACCATAATATGCAGACTATCCTCAAGAATTGGAAAAATTAAGACTAGATTGGATTTCAAAACTAATGTGATATTGTGCTGCGAGCTAAAAGGGGCAGAATATGGGTTTATTATGATTGTACTGGTATGGCAAGAATACGTGGGATGACACTGTATCACGAGAAAGTCAATTCCGTTTAGCATGCACGTATTGATAATTTCTGATTTTCCAGACCAGAAGGAGTTCAAGCATGTGCCAAAACGCCTCCAATATTCTTCTTGTTCGAAATTCTTTCCTGCCGATGGAGTTTGAAGCTGTCTATCGACACGAGTGAATCAGTGATATCCGGGTCCAGTCACGACTCTTGTATGCAGATAATACAAGTTTAAACATGGATCGGTGATTGAAGTGTGAGGGGCAGATCTAACATTTTCGTAAACAGAGAGTGGATGTTGGTACTCAGCGATGCCGTAGTGGACTTCTTGGCCGGAGTGATGCATTAAAGAGGTGCCTGCCAGCTCGCACCATTGCCTCATTTAGATCGATGTGCAACAAGGCATGATCTCAGTCCATGTCGAGAAACCACGAGGTTTTTAAACAACAATAATTCCGATCGATTCTAGCGGAGAACGTAGACCATAATCGAACCAAATATCCGACAAGAACTCAACGAAACAACGATGACAGCATTTCAGTACAGCCAGTCAAAGCGCGCGCCAGAACAATCTTTGGACGTAGAGGTCGGTTGTTCGAATCCTTCCAGCACCGGTCAACCTATCCATTTGGGACAACTTTGTTAGTCACTGTCCCATTCATGTAAGCGATGAACATTACTATTTCATCTGCAAAAGAAGTAAAAAGAGATAAAACAAGGCCAATCGAGCTGATGTCTATCAATTCCTGTTTACCCCTATTTGGCCTTTCGTTTAAGGTGCTCGATTTAGTATGCGGGTTCAATATATTCGTCTGCAACACTAGGTTTATTCGCGCTCAATTTTATGACGAAACTGCTTGGAAGTCTCGAATTCCCAGGAGATGCCCGTTAGGGGCGATCAGTAAAAATAGACCAGAAAATCAGAATGACACAGAACCGTGAAGCTCTCGTGTGTGATACCGAGAACATAGAATCGCGGTATGACTGGGTGAAGTGCAGCTCTCACTTTTATCCCGTCAGTTCATTCTCGAGTTTCTTCACTCACCTCCATGCGACTGCGTTATTCAGTAACTTCATGGTTACTATAGTACTCATGAACAGACAGTTCGTATCTCATCTGTGTAATATTTGTCTATTTCACTTTTCACAGTGTCCTGAAAATCAAGAATAAAAGCGACTGTCCACAATTGAACCAACATGATCTGCTCTTTTAATCAGAAAGAACGAACTTCGCTCTTTGTTGCCAGCAGACGCAATAGACCGGGGCACTTGTGCTCTATTCTATCTGTTTTGCTCGAATACCAATTTCTCCTACGAAACACTGTCCGCAATTGAAAGTCTGGTCCCGGTGATTCCTTTAGCAAGGCAGCATTTATGTGAGAAAAGCAATAAGAAGAATAGATAATAAAAGATAATATCAGGACCAAATGACTTAAGGAGTGTGGAGAGAAATCGATGCGCCATGTATTAGCATTTGGTTGTAAAACTTGCCTTGAGAAAGACTACCCACGGTAGTCGAAACGTTGGCGTATTACATCTACCAACAACGTTGTGTTATTAACATTATGTCATCCACAATATCGAAAAATAAGACTATTTCATTCGGTTCGTTAACAAGGATGTAGCGAAAGCTGGAGTGAGTCAACGTCACCAAGCATGAATTACGGGATTGCCTATGGAATGGTGGCCCGCGCAAAGCGACGCGATCAATCATGTCTGGCTAACTGACTCGTTGGCTTATCTTCCATCGTATCTCTTCTGACGGAAAACAAGTGAAGCATTTTACGAAATCGTTCATCATGGGTTTAACTCAACAGTTAAGAAAAACAACCCTACTGGGGATCATTATTCATACTATATATCAATAAAACTTGAACTGCTCCACTAACCAAGGACGAACGACTGAGCCGTAAGCTTTAGTTATCAAACCAACGGGGCGTTGGTCCCATATGAGGAATGATTACGCGAACTGTACAAACTCCTGGCACTAATGCCGACCAAAGGGTTTCATCCCTTCTGGATTTGCCTTTCCGACAATTTTTTTGCACTGACCTGAGAATGCTATCAGCAAAAACATTTGTTCGTCTGCAATTCATGTTCTGGTTACAAAAATGCCCGGAATTTGTGATCTAAAGCAAACCGTTCTTTTTTCTTCTGTTGTCTTCTAGCACACAGAAATCTGTTAGCCTGTAAAAAAAATGGCACTTAGTCAAACATGCCTTGTGTTCAGTGACGTTTTATTTATCCCCCTGTTCAGGAGTACAAATTAATCCCCCCCCCTCTCTCTCCAGTTATCAATATTCGAGTTTTCATCACATCATCGTATGATCAGTCACGGGTTATTAGATTGTGTTTCCATGCTTGTTTCTCACAGAAACAAAAACCACAATTTTTATGGGAACCTTGTTATTCTATTCCCATCCAAATTTTTTTTTGGACCGTTTTTCTTCGGGGTTGACATCCTCGGAATATGCAAATCATAATTTTCCTCACATTCCCACTGTCCGTTGCACACGTGAATATGTGCTGTCTTTTGGCTGAACATATTGATTGCATCGTTTGACAAATACAACCGAACAATGTAATAACGGTCGTGTCAACAAGTGCACCCACCCAGCTACTTTTTTCTAGCACCCAGTATGAACAGACTATTGGGTTCTGTGATGGCTCACTAGGAACTCAGTAGGCGAAGTGCATCGTGCATCTCCGATGGCTGTAAGACGAGAAAGTCGTGCCAAATCCGTCATCAATGGGACCGGTCGGGTTGTCCCCGGGGTTGCGTCCTAGGTGATGCACACAAAAATAATACGCTGATTAAATCTAGTTCAAAAAGATTTTCGTGTATATATATATATATGTGTGTGTGTGTGAATCGACTGAATCCCACTTTCCGTAGCAAACCAGATTTTATTAGAAAAACATTCATCAAGTTTTTAAGTCAGTAATTTTGAAGCATTGCATAGCTTCGAGATCATATTTATTGTAAAACTCGCCTCGTGTACTCCCCGTAATTTGTGCTTTCACGCTCTTACGTGTTCATAAGAAAATCGCAAAAATCTCAATGAATTTGAAAATTTGTGTTGATCATGTGAGAGAACTGTACTGTGATTGGCATTGGACCTGAGTCTTGAAGAAGTCTTTCACTGGGTATCGATGGTTCCACCCCTGGACCGTGCCATGCAAATTTCGGTTAGCAGAGAGGTCTGAATGCAACAAGATCTATCCAAACACCGAGGCAGTACATAACGCAAGATCAGAGTGTGAACGCGTCATTCCATTGGCTACTAGCGAACAGCCGGCGTAATGGCCTTATCAGAATGCAAGGATGTCAATATGCAAACTGAGAAGGCCATATTGTGAGCTGGGCCAACCAATCAGAATTAGCCGTTCGAATTCGACAAAAAACGCCACGAACTAAATCGTGTAAAATGGAGCGAACAAAAGGGACGAATCAAATCACGACCCAAGAACATCGATGAAATAAAGGCAGTCGCACATGTGCAGTAATGCAAGAAAGCCTATAAATATGTGATTATCTTACTTATAAACGAGATACTCCGAGCCAGTCAGCTTTGCTTGTACTCATTTTAGATACCGGGGACGGACGACAGCTATCTAGAGACAGAATCGGCTTACTGAAGAGCGGAATTCGGAACAGAGAATGTATGTGGTGCCCAAGAGATCGATACCTAGGCTTTCGGTTTTCACGATGTTCTGATGGCTGAGCCTGGCGTTTAGATTGCAAACATTTCATTATCAGTCGAGGTGATACCAATGCGAAACTCACCAATTAGAACTCCATGAAAATTAGAAAATTCTACGAAATTGAAGTAGCCAAACGGCACACAAAAACCGAAATATGATCAGTAGACAGGTTATTTCCGTCAGTTTTTTACTGCCCACACAGATGCATAACTTTTGTACGCGAATAAAATGAGTGAATCCCATCAGAGGGATAAAAACGAGCTTGCGATTGTGGCGGCTTATCAGGTATGCGTACATGGCACTCTCTTGTCCAGCCATTACCCATATTTGCCCTGGAATCTGATTGCATTCACTAGGTGGTGGGTGCATTTAGGACGAGTCCATTCTGAGGATCACAGTTCTGATGCTCACAAAAACCTCTCCATGTGTCAAAACAAAATCAGCGCAGTGTTTAAAAATGTCACGAGTAGCAGAACGAGAAAGTAATTGTTTGCGGAGTGGATTTTGACGCCAGATGGTCGAAACCAAACTCTCGGATGTTGATCTACTGGCTGAAAAGACAAATTGACCAAACGAAAAACTAACGGACTGATGCTAATCACATCAATAGGAATTGAAATTTTTTATTGATCCAGCCGGTTCAAGTTCTTTCATCGTAGGGAATATGTGCCTCATTTTTATCAAAGGTAGCACCGTATACAAATTGAAAGATTGGAAAATATACTTCAAGCTCTGTAGGTCATATCCAAAGCCTTCGTCGTACTTAGGCTACCTGCAGAGAAGTCATCTATCAGTATGGGTCGATCGTTTGAGCTAGCGGACAGTAACCGAGCGAATCAGTCACGGATAGGTGCAACATCATGTGGTGAAGTTCAACAAACCGTTCAGAACCTGCCCGGTAGCGTAATGGCTAAGGTGTTCGACTCAGAATCGTTCGTCCCGGGTTCGCGTCCCAGTTCGGGCGCGGCGGATATGCACTGCTGCTGATGATTCCTAACAAGATTGAAACAACTGTACAATGCTTCCATGGTTTCTTAATGGTCATTTGGGCGATGATATCACATGGTGAGTTATTTCATAAAAACTTCCATTTTTATACGATTCCAGTGTGATAAAAGAAGTCGAACCTGGGGATGTTCTGTTCTCTTTTTGAAAGCTTTCAATAAATAACCGACGGTAAAACTGCCTCTTAATTATGACTCGTCAGCAATGTATTCACCGAGTGAATTAATTGGGATTATAAAACTAACTAATAGTTAGTAAAATTACAATTACATCGTGTTTGGTTCCTCGTTCCAACATAACTTTGATCTACGCATATTTGGATTCTATTATAAAATTGGTAAAGGTATTAGATGCATCATTGTCCCTCAACCGGCAAGCGCCATCCAAGACGTCTGATCTTGGAAAGCATCAAAGACTAGGTTAAACTGCTTCAGACATCAACCTCAGTTGGGATCTGAAATAAATTGGAATAGGATCAATCTGACCAGAAAAATACCACTCGCCATCTAGGCAATAACGGAGTCACTCTTCACTCTTTTGTACAGTTGTTTTAGTCGCAAACGAGAAATATATCAGCCTCGTAATGGTGCGTTTTCAGGTGACGAGTGCAGACAAACGGGTCAGTGTAACAAATCGCCTGAGAATGGACGAGTGGCCAAATGAGAAACAGTATTGTGATAAAATGTTACAGTGAGCTGACAAAAAAACATGAGATCAATTGACTGATCGAGTTTGTGCCGAGTTCTCTTACACATGTGATGACAAGCGAACATCTAAGAAAATGATTTTACTAGACCCATTCAGATGTTCAACGATTATGATCGTAAGCACTTCCGGTAATGGGACCGAACCACCGCGAACAGTTGGCATGCCGACTGATTCTCCGTAAGAAGATTCCGGTCCCAGATTGGGGGATGAAAGCCGCGATCCGTATACCGCTAGGTCAACAGCGGTCAAATGGTGAAGCTTCGTTCAGCAAGTGACTGTCGCATTGATCATTTGTTGACACTTCATAGTAGCAGAGCTGACACTGTCAGTGGTGAATGAGAAAGACATGTTTTCAGCTCGACACTGCACTTATGCCGATTCGACTTGAATGACCCTATGACAGTTAAGATTTGACTATCCTAATACTGAGGTTCAGTCAAAGGTTCTATTGAAGCTGAGGTCCTTTTTGCTGCACGATTTGACTGTTCGTGCACAATACTCACCTGGAGCTTATACTCAATTCCGAATTACTTTCTACCCCGAATTGCAAACTAGTTCACTAAAATGTAATAACTCGTTTGAAAAATTAGGCGATAAAAATTTCTTACTTTTTCCTATCACAGTCGAATAGGCCCCTTGCGTTGTTCAGCTTTTGAAAACCCATGAATGAATGAAAGAAAAACAGCTGCCCGCGTGTGATCAACCCGTCCTTGATCATCCTCACAGTTGTCAACTAAACATCTTCCACGTCCAGCAGTGTTCCCGTGTGCCGTTATCATCTGACTAGACCAGCGTGTCGTACACCTTTTGACAATGGACAAGTCTGGTTCGGAACATGTCTAGAACATAGTTGTTTTCACATCTCATTATCTACACGAGTTGAATTCGTGGTGATTAATACTTTTTTACACGGGATCAGAAATATTCCAGCCACCTTAGAACTTTTTGAGGGATATAAATGTGGAAAATAAATAGTGAAGAAAAGTAGAAACAATCAGTTTCCGCACTCTCTTTCACGGCATCTAAACTTGGAATACACCATCACTTTGGGAAGTAATCTGTGAGTTATTCGAACTGTCCACATGCTGGATCGTATGTGAAACTTCAAACTTAATTCTCGTGTTCATGGGCTAAGGGTATTGTCGAAATATAATGCCCAAATTTCTCATATCGTGCTGATTTCCTCCGCATGTTAACAGCTCACAGGCTGTCTTGCATTGTTGCGTCAACAGTGAATGCCTGCCTTGTGTGTGTGTGTGTGCATGTGTGTGTGTGCGTATGTGATGCTGGCAAGTAGTCGCCCTTGATTGGTTACCTCTAGTTTTTGAGATATGTCAGCTCCGGGGTATCTGGGATCAATAAGCAACATCAGCTAGGTTAGTTGCCAACGCGCAAAGTGGAACAAATGAAGCCAGCCGACCTCCACGTGTTTGTTGTTCATTGCCTCCTGGCTGATTCGAGAAGCTCCAACCACCAAAACGATTTGGTGGTTTCTGTCTTTTTGGAAACATACTATGTACGGTTTGAATTCAGTCACTTCGATCAACAACAGTCTCAGTACAAAACGAGAAACCTCAGGACGATTCCCTACTAGTATACTTTGATATAATATAAAGGGGTAACCGTCCGCCAATAAACTGGCAGTCGCAAGTCGTTAAGCCTGGATACGATAATCAATCAGTGTGACAAACTTGTGTTAAATTCTATCAAGGTGGACCGAACAGGTGGACTATGATCCATCCCAAACATGACTGCGGCATCCAACAGTGGAGTAAGCTTCCCTCTCGTGCAGAAATGTCACTTTCCGAGTGATTTTCCAATTTCTCCCTACTATAAGTGCATAATACTTCATTAAATGTGCCTGGTCCTTAGAAAGTGGTCAGCTGGGATGGGGAGAAGTTGCAGCACTTTTCAAATTCAAATGAATTCGATTGTCTGATTATTTTGCGATACTCGATTCCGACTTCGAATCCGAATAGGAATGGAACTACACGAAGAATTCATCCGTGACCAATAATAGCAACAAAAATAGTAACAAAAAAAACAACAACAACAAAGGTAATAAAAAAGGAGCAATAATCTTTTTTGGCTTTCCCTTTTTGGGGCATCAGACAAAATGTGTACGGCAATTCAAGAACAAACCCGTGGCCGTTAACATTCGTGGAACTAATGTATCGCAATAGTCTGAACAAAGCCGGGAAATTCGTGGGAAGAAAATGCATAAGTAATCAACAATCTGAACTTTGTGAGATATCCGACGAGGGGGGGGGGAGAACGTTAACGTGATCAGTGGCCAACTAAAGTACACGTGATTATCGTTTTGCTGACTCATGCCAAGATGCACTCGTTCGATCGACAGGTGATTCAACTAAGGGTCCGATTTGATGGACGTTCACACGGTCAGACTGGAGTGAATGCTTGGGAAATTTCCGTATTCGGAAATATTTAAGAATCAGGTGAACTGACAGAGTCAACATGCAAAATCATCTGAGAGAACGCGTTAGAAAATTACACTTGGCAAAAAACGGACCCAAATAATTTGGAAGTTGTTATCAGTGGCATGTTTCGCATGCGAATGAATGAACGAAATTTGCCGGAAAACCATCGACCGGTTTCGAGGTTAAGGCAGCTTGTCAGGTACGCGTACCCGGCACTCTGGCATCCAATGGTCATCACAATTATGTACCCCTTTGTTGATTTCTTAACTGGACTTGTTATCTATTTACGCTCTTGATGGTTCAAAAAAGATTCTCGTGAAAATCATTTTGCATTTTCCTAATGGAGGCAACCATAAAGAGAAGAGGAGCTGCCGAGTCGAGGATGGCGAAGTTGAATGAGAGAGTAAGACAAAAATGATTAGGCTAAAAAGCAGATATTCAAACCACTTTAGCAGCGTCAGACGGCAAAAAGAGCTCCAAACAATAATTTGACTGAGATTGCTTCATTGAGAAACAGGCGATGAAGTCCGTAGATCAATGCTCCCACAGTTCCCTTGGAAAATAATCACTTAGTTGCCATGGGGGAAATCTACTAGAATTGTTAAAACTGATCGTCCCTGATTCATGTGCTTCAGTCCGAAAAGAAAGGGGGCTTGTGATGAATGCATTGACCTTGAGCTAAAATTTATTCTTTGCCGGAAACTAAGCTGACTACGATCACAGCAAATCAGGTGGACGAACCACTTTTTACTGATAATGAACTCTGTCCAGTTTTCACTTATTTTCAAAATCAAATTTCAGTTCTCATGGATTTTTCAGCAGAGCTGTTGGTTTGAAAAAAGGACAAATAATTTATGAAATAATTTGCCATGTGATATCATCGCTCAGCTCACCATTAAGAATCTACGGCTGTTTCATCCTTGTTAGGAATGAGCAGGAATCAGCATCATCAATGGTGAGTTGAGCGATGACATCGCATGGTGGATTATATCATGAAAACATTCAACCTCCCTTTAACAGATCATTACCTGGCAGAGGACTACTCATTTGGTTCCCTTTAACAGATAGGCAAAAAAGACAGCCACTTGTCGTTCACGAAAGATGCGAAAGTGAATTGTCCAGAGAAAGTGGGGAAATCTAACTATAGAGGGGATTCTGAACTTATTTGGGTGATCGATACTTTGCGGCTGTCCATACCGCAAAAAGGGTTCTTATTTGGAACTTAGAACCGGATCTTTTGACTCAAAAGTCCCACCCACACGTCCGCGGGACATTAACCCAGCACTATGGTCAGATGCATACCTGCCCTGCCTGAAGCAGTGGACGGCGTGGTCCTGATTATCCCAAATGCCCACCGATGCAATGCGGAATTATTTGGAGCATTTTCAACTCTTTCGGATATTGCTAGGGAGCCAAAGAACTATTGGGGTTTCTAAACACAGCTTTTGGTCTTGACAAGAACTCACCAGCAAGTTTTCGCTTGAGTATCTGAAAGGAAACCAATATATCTGGGTCAATTATCCTCGAACTCATTTTTTCCGACTAAGCTGCCAGCTCATACCAAACTCCAAACTGGAAGACCAGGAGACTGCTTTGTCAGGCCTCTGCCCACTGACCTTCCAGATGTGAGGGAATATTCTTGCATTGATCCCTGGGTCACGGTAAGTTCCAAGCTATCACTACATCAAGATGCAGCCCTAATTGTGCGAAAAAATGTGGAAATGTTCACTATTTGGTCTGGCATCCTTGAACGGGTGCTACGCTAATCCACCCATCGTCCGAAGCTAGGTCTCGGACGATAATGCCTTGTTCATACAAACCAACATCTGAAAAGACCAAAAACATATGCAGACGGCACGAAGCCACGAACAGTGCTGATTTGTAATAAATGTCGGATATAAACATGCGAACAATGTCGTGCCATAATCTAATTTGTGCAGTCAGGAGTGTGCGTGGGAATTATTTGTTGAAGAGTCCACACTCAAATCAGAACGAGGGTGGAATGCCACCAGAACAGATTAATAGATTGCCAGTATCATCTGAATGAGTGAACAAAATTTCCTCGGAAGCACCTGATCGGTTTGTCGGCTATTTCCACTCGCCGGGCATGTGTAGCCGATACGGCTTCCGAATCAACTCAATACTTATAATCTCCAAATCGGTAAGTTTCGCCAACGCATTGTCAACGAATCACCATTGTAGTTCTTCGAAGAACTCTTCCATGAACGACAGTTTTACATGCTCTTGACAATACACATCAGACTCTGGTGAATAACAATCCAATTAGTGAATGAATTTGACTAAGTGGCATATGATGAAAGAAACACTTGGAACCATCCACTGTCTTGGACTTAGCTCGTTGTTGAATCCTATATCAAGTGGAAGGGATTGGTAATATACTTGGGATCAAAAAGTGTGTTTATCTATCAGATCTAAGTGAAACCAGTCGTTTAGCATTAAAATTGCAATTTCTAAGTCACTACTGATCATGAAACTATGACCATTTGGGTGCAAATGTCAGCAGTCAGGACATTCTAAGTACTGTCAAACGGAGCTGCTGAACACAATTATCGACCAAGACTGGAAGATTCTGAGTTTGTCGAACAAAATATTGTGTAATTAGTATCACTGGATCCACGCTGGTAGATTTTGCGTCATCCCATTGTTTTGTCCATATTTTAACTATTGATAGCATGTCCAAAATTATAATTTCACATTCAACACGTTCGGAGATTCCGTGCTTTCGGATTAACCTGCATGCAATCATCCACTGACCGAGGTGTTAAAAAATTGTCATTGTCAGTCGGACAGTTTAGAAAATGTTTACTAGTCTTTTTAATAGGTAAAAGGTCCCGAGTTGTAGAGTTGCACAGCATGTTCTTCGCTATCAGCTAAACCTCTATCACGGTTTCTGTGAAGTGCAACGGCCAATTCTGTCCACAAGAGGACACAGCATTAGTGGGCTTTGCCCAAATCGGTCTCCCGAATCACGCAAACTATGGCATTAATTCACCTTTGTTTTAACGTTGCCGACAGAGTGCTCGCAGATTGAATTTCAGTGACTCTTGCCTCAACTCGTGTACCTGAGGCATGTTCGTTTGCATAAAATAGTAAAAAAAAACTAGTACCGAAACACGAATATTGCGGGATTCCCGCTAGGGATAACGGAATTTCTTCGTAGATTAAACCTGCCGCGAAATGTGACCCATAACGAACTGGAATATTGGCCAACTGCAAAATATGTCATCACAAAACTGGGCTTGCACAGCGCGTCCAAGGAATTTGTGCACCGGCGGCTACAGTTGGTTCGCATAGGTCATGTCAGAGAAAGCCCACTTAGGTGGGGAGCACGGCTTGCTCGTCTTCGTTTTCCTGGTTGGAACGGTCGCAACTGTGGAGAAGGAATTCTCAATTTTCCTAAAGTTTGGAAATTCGCCGTCAAATATTTTGAACACAATAAGTTAGCTATAAAATTAGCTTACAACACTGATTACACCGATCGAGTGAATCGATAATGTTTGGAATATTTGTTTCTCCACGATTGAACATCAGTATTTTCTTCGTACCATTTGCGCACTTCTAAACGGCAGGTTTTTCAATCGAGCCAAGTAGCCGAATTAAAAATACCACTGGAAAGTTTCTCGATGTAAAGTCTTCCAATCTAATCACCCACGGCAGTAACCGCGAAACCGGTCGTGTGTTTCCTGGGCGATTTTGCTCATCCATCCATATACGCAATATTCTACTGAGAGGAAAAACAATAATTTCGGGCCTTGTATCCTCTTTCTGAAGGTTAGCCCTGCCTGACTGACGAAAATCTTCCGTCGATTCACTATGTCATTATTACATGAACTTATCATCCATTTGCGCTCGTAACGATTCCAGTGAAATACTTCTGATCTCATTCGGATTTGGTATCATGCTTTATTCTGGTCACAAAATAGCCAGCACACAATGTTACCTTGACACAACGAATCGATGCATAATTTACAAATCATAAGCAGTAGAGCTGCGAATTAAAACTTCGGTTTCTCTCTCACACACACAAATGCACACACACACACACACACACACACACACACACATGCATAAAGGCCCCTATCACTACGCCACCATAATCTTACGGCTACTATAAGGATTGATAAGTAAAAGAGAAAAGGCGTCACAGAATTCACTACATTTGAATTAAGATCTTGTATTCCCTTACTAAAAGTCGAGCGAAAATGCCGTACTTTTTCGTACGTGCAAGGCTAGTTAATTGCAGCCTCCCTTTACGTTGAAACAGGCTGTTATGACAATGCTGTAGGACTCCGACAAATTTCCATTTTTTCCCGTTCTGCAGACTATCCTCTTCTGTCTTCTACAGTCCCCATCCACCGAGCTGACATTGTGTCTAAAATCACTCCAACTTACTTTAGTTGTATCCCAAATGGTTAGCTGGTATGCCTAATCTCTAATCTCAACAAGCGCATTCTAACGCCCGTCCCTTTCACGCGCATACTAGAAGAAGGTGCACTACCTTGTTCCACAAATGTATCCCCCTAGGGTCTGTGCCCTTGGTTTTAAACCCAAAACAAATACGGTCTAACAAAGTTGGTTGGGGATTTTATGACACTCTCACGCGTCTGTCACTCAGAAGTAGAGACACAGGAAGACAGGCAATTCACCATATCCAGAACCGACATTAACAAAACAAAATGAACAACAGACTGGAATGGCCGACACTTTGGATTCTTTAGGCCTTCTCGAATGTAATGCAACAAACCAAGGATGAGTGTGAGACATTCTCATTTGTTAAAACCTAATTCTTGCCCCACTGTTTCAGACATGGAAGTTTGTGACTCATCAAAAAACAAGTGTCATTTTAGTGCCTGAAGTAGCACATCTACTCTTCATTTGAGTGCTATTCAGGTTGCCTTGGCAGGACGGGAAAACGGCAGCCCACTCATTAATATATTTCATCGCTGTGTTAGTTCTGTCTGCAACTGAAGCCATTATTTTAGTCGTAGTCGTAATCGTAATGGTGGTAATAGTAGTGGTAGTAATAGTACTAGTACTAACAGTAACAGTAGCAGCAGTAGTGGTAGTTATATTGGTAGTAATAGTAGTAGTGTTAACGGTATTAGTAGTGCTAGTAATGATAGTATCAGTATTAGCAATAATAGTGGTACTAGTAGCAGCGACAGTAGTAATAGTGATAGTATTAATAGTAGCATTAGCATCAATAGTGATAATGATAGTAGAGGTTGTAGTAATAGTGGTAATAGTAATAGTAGTAGTAGTAGTAGTAGTAGTAGTGGTAGTGGTAGTAGTAGTAGTAGTAGTAGTAGCAGTAATAGTAGTAGTAGTAGTGGTAGTAGTAGTGGTAGTAGTAGTAGTAGTAGTAGTAGCAGTAATAGTAGTAGTAGTAGTGGTAGTAGTAGTGGTAGTAGTAGTAGTAGTAGTAGTAGTAGTAG
>LUCM01006694.1:269377-307410 GCA_008360955.1 Fasciolopsis buskii
ACAAAGTTGGTTGGGGATTTTATGACACTCTCACGCGTCTGTCACTCAGAAGTAGAGACACAGGAAGACAGGCAATTCACCATATCCAGAACCGACATTAACAAAACAAAATGAACAACAGACTGGAATGGCCGACACTTTGGATTCTTTAGGCCTTCTCGAATGTAATGCAACAAACCAAGGATGAGTGTGAGACATTCTCATTTGTTAAAACCTAATTCTTGCCCCACTGTTTCAGACATGGAAGTTTGTGACTCATCAAAAAACAAGTGTCATTTTAGTGCCTGAAGTAGCACATCTACTCTTCATTTGAGTGCTATTCAGGTTGCCTTGGCAGGACGGGAAAACGGCAGCCCACTCATTAATATATTTCATCGCTGTGTTAGTTCTGTCTGCAACTGAAGCCATTATTTTAGTCGTAGTCGTAATCGTAATGGTGGTAATAGTAGTGGTAGTAATAGTACTAGTACTAACAGTAACAGTAGCAGCAGTAGTGGTAGTTATATTGGTAGTAATAGTAGTAGTGTTAACGGTATTAGTAGTGCTAGTAATGATAGTATCAGTATTAGCAATAATAGTGGTACTAGTAGCAGCGACAGTAGTAATAGTGATAGTATTAATAGTAGCATTAGCATCAATAGTGATAATGATAGTAGAGGTTGTAGTAATAGTGGTAATAGTAATAGTAGTAGTAGTAGTAGTAGTAGTAGTGGTAGTAGTAGTAGTAGTAGTAGTAGTAGTAGCAGTAATAGTAGTAGTAGTAGTGGTAGTAGTAGTGGTAGTAGTAGTAGTAGTAGTAGTAGTAGTAGTAGTAGTAGTAGTAGTAGTAGTAGTAGTAGTAGTAGTAGTAGTAGTAGGTGTCGTGGTAGTTGTTGCTTTTTTTAGCACTAACAATAACGTATGCCATAGTTCAGTCTGAAATGATACATCAAATATGTAGCCCCGCCTAGGGCCCAAATATAAGGCATTATATCTTGGACAAATTTGGTTCGCATCACGCCTTGACAAACGCAGTGCCTTTTGGACTGTCATGATGCATACATGCATGCAAACTGTTTTTCAAAGGACCGAACTACAATTATTGCTTGACTCAGCAACCGCTAATACTCCTACTTTGATGTATTGTGACAATTACCACACTGCGCCAGGTATCGCATTCGTCCTTTCTATCACTTTCTTGCACTCCGCATGTGATGAGTCATCATACTAGGACGATCTGACCGTACAGTTGACGAACATATGTATGCTTTCACCAGTATTAATACAAGGTACTAGGGCAGCACAGTCCCGCGCTCGCTTGGATGATATGAATATTCATGCTCAACGTGTTACCCTAGTCCGGTTAACCTATTCAGCTAGCACGAAGGAAGGAAAAAATTACAAAGTAACATGATGTGATAAAATGCAATTCGATCGCATAGATCAGCAAATCGGCCGGACAAAGACGGTCACGTGTGTGTATGTTTATGTGTGTGTGTATGCATGTATTCGCGTGTGTGAGTGTGTGAATGTTACACCGTACGCGGTAAGGTCTGCGCAAGCTTGACCGAGACACCAGTTCATTGCGGTCGGAAATAATTTATGAAACTCTGCTTGTCGTCTTCGTCGTCGTCATCGTCATCGTCATCGTTGTGGTTTGGATCTTCACGATCTTCGACGAAAACCGAGAGCGCATACATTATCGCCGGACGGTAGTCTAACAAAATTTTATGAGCCATAGTTAACTTTGGTCTCGGGACCGTGAACGAGAGAATCGGTCTGACCTATCGGCAAGATCAGTCATCTTTACTCCAGGGTGTGGATACCACGGGACATGTTGGCCGGTAAGACACGTTCAGGATAAATGTGATAGATGCGGTGTTACAAAAAACAAAGCGGAATCCGAGTCATGAGACCATTATCCCGTAGCGACTGGGATAAGTCACGTTCTATAGTCGTTGCCAGATTTGCTATAAATCCAAGTTATAGAAAGTGATGAGTAATACAACATTCACACACGCACAACATACAGTTGATAGGCGAGATGCACAAAGCAACGAGTGCTCTGAGTCACAAAAGTACATGTGATCGTGCTGCCCTTGGGAGAAGATGCGAGAAGATAACAGTGTTCGCACGTGAAGGTCGCGGGATCGAATCTCCCGAGTGCGGGCCAATTACAATACTTGGCGACCCTCTGCTGGGTGCGTTCCACCCCAATCACTTTCAAAAAAACGATGAACACTGTCGTTCCATTAACAACGGAAGTGAATGACGGAAAAACCTGACGGGACATTGATGATATCGTTTCCCCGATCAGCACTGATCCTTGAAAGTTTGAAAAGCGTGCAAATGGATGGTATAATACACAGTGTTGATATGCGTATATATATTATATATATATATTATATGTATATTAGTTCGTGAAAAATTTTCAACGCGAAGAAAATTTTCTATTCACGTATCATTTCAGGGATTCAGGTGCGTGGTAGTGGCTAGGGCGAATCAAAAATATGTAAGTATCAATTGAAATTTGTGAATGAGTGCAACAAATTTGGTAGCATGACAATAGACTTCGTTTCCAGAGTTCTAAAGAAAGCTGAAAGTGGTTGCACGTAGCCAAAATGTGTGAGTGAAGAAATTCGGCAGCAATGTGAAAATACAAGGAATCTGATAATTGTCGTGTAGAGAATGAATAAGCGTCGGGGATTAGGGCATTCAGTTCCCGAGTCAAAGCAACAAAAAAAACCGTTGAACAAGATCAAATTCCCGCTTGGATAGTCTTGCTGACATGGATTCGGCATCCGTGAGCATCTTCTTTTGCAACCAATTTGTGCTAATCCTGGAACGTATTAGGATTGTCTTGAAGGCTGTTTCCGGATCAACTTAATGTCCATCGTCAACCCGGTGTTCGATGATCGTGCTTTTGATCAGTCAAGTGGTGAATTTCGAAGACACGGACTGATATCCGCGCTCGGAAAACCCATGACACAGGTGGTCAGAGTTTAGATAATATATCGGCTTGCGAACAAGTGTGATACGAACGCAAAAATGTGTAAATGGAAAATCATAGAATGTAGACAAATAAAAATAGGGGAGTACTAAACCATAACAAACCAATTGTCTTCCGTGTGTCTTCCCCGCACACATTTTCTAATGTTTTTGGATGTTTTTGTATATTTTTAAGGGGAATGAGTTCTTCAGACAGACCATATACCATTCGCGCTAATGACTTCGGTTCTGAGCCATATCCCTCAGCGTCTCGAGCCAACAATAATCCGCATCTGTTGGGCCCCAACCACGAGGTCAAAGCCGAAACTAATTGTATACCTTTACACCAAGTCATAACCTGACCGCCACGTCGCTTCTTCAAGCCTCGCTCTGCACGAGTAAAAGGAACATGGAAAGACAGACGATGGTCAGGCATAGACAATGCGTGTCTCAGGCACCAGAGGCGACACAGAGCGATTGCTTCAGTCAGAGGACAACTTCTTGTACCTTACTTACGACCACGCCACTTGTCATTGCTCACCTGATGTTTCCACCGGACAGGAGCAAATAATTGTTTTCAGAACGAAATCCGATGAAAATTATATTTGTGAGATTTATGGTGAATGATACGCGATCGGCGAGAAATTTGGGTCAGTAATATAACGAAAAGGGAAGTTAATTTTCCAATTCCTTTACGTGAATGTTGACGAGTAGGATAAGATCGTCAAAGCTTTGTGTTTCTTTAAAGAAAGTGGGGGAGAGAAAGCATGGTTTGTTGAGTAATATTATTGCAAACAGGAAATCATGATGCGGCGACCACCTAAGATCTCGATAGATAAAGGAGCGGAAAATTTTCAAAGCATGGAAAACCTTTGCAGAACGCTATACGGACTAGTAAACTCAGTCAAGCCACTAGACCCGGTCATCAACGAATTTCGGTTGCTGATTTTCCAACTGAAATAGGATTCTCTCGTTTCATGAATAATGCATGACCTAGTTCCTATCCAACAAAATGAATTTCTTTTCACTGGCTCAATGGAGGCATTTCCATTTCTTCGTCTATGATTGACGATTTTCGGTCCACAACCTCGGGGGTCTCTCGTTGATAATACAAGATCACTACTCCTGACTGAATTCTCTCGTGACCTCATTTGTTTGTATCCCAAGTCGAACAAAGGTAGTACTAAGATGTCCGCATTTGCCCACGATCCTAAAGTAATCGACCGCGTTCCATGTTAATCCTTTTTCATGTGGATCTCATCTGAAACTGTTCCCACTATTTGTCCCGGATATGGATAAAACTGGATTAGAAGAACCTTGTTCACCTCAGCTATCCTCGTGGTTTCCTACCCATTGCACAAGCAACGCTTATTTTATCTGCCTTTATTCTTTTCGGCTTTTTGTCCCATTCTCTATTAATGCACTGAACCCAAGTATTTGCTGTTGGCTTACATACGTTCCGCTCAAATGTACAACGACTTGTCTTGATCTGGATAGGCCCAACAGGCTCAGCTCGAGTTGGAGACGACGAAGAAAGAAGAATGCTTCTCGACCGACACCCTGTTAGCTGTTTTTCGCAATCTCACTGAAGATTTGTCCATAAACAGATGCTGAAATTTTGATCCCGTAGGACTATTGTGTGCTAAGTTAACTTACACGTTTCGCTTGGATTTTCTAAAACAGCCGGGTACATTTGTCTCGCCACGTTTTGTCTTTCACTTTTTCATTCCCTGATTTCTTTTTAAGGTGAGGCAGGACTTTCTCCTTAGTGTTTTGTCGCTTGGCTGATGTAATAATTTTTAAACATTAGTTACTGTAATCCCTCTAGAGCTGGAGATACTACGAAAGTAATAATCGTATTTCATTTCCAAGGTATATGATTACTCCTCTGCATCTGCTAACATGTAACAAAGTCTTTGCGCATTTGAATGACTCAGGAATCAGTATTTCATGAAATACTTCGCCATGTGATAGCATCGCTCACCTCACCATTAAAAAGCCATGGTAACACTGTACGGCTTTTTCATCCTTGTTACGAATCATCAGCAGTGCATATCCACCGCACCCGAGCTGGGACGCGGATTTATCGTTAAAAGATCACGGAGAAAGTTGCTTTTAGTCCACAGACTCGCAAGAAAAGACGTCCGTAAGAGCATCCAGATATTCGCACTCTGTTGTTATTCAAAGGGATATTTTTCAATATTTATTCCGACTCAAATGAGTCCGTTTCACTACATAATGTCAAGACAAGACGGATCTAGCTTACAATTTCATTTTGGACGATGGACAAAATGCGTGTAACTGTAATGTACGTTTGTCATAGTTCCGCACAAATAAGACGGATGGATTCGCTGATTGCGAATGTGTGTGAGTGAGTGGGCACGTGTGTGCGTGCGTGTGTGAATGAATGAGTGAATGAGCGGGTGAGTGCGTTAGTGAGTGGGTGAGCGAGTGAGTGAGTAAGTGAGTGAGTGAATGAACGAGTGAGTGAGTGAGAGTGTACAGCGCTTCGAGAACTGAGTCCCTGAAAGAAATCGTCACGTATGACTTGACAACCGTCAAGTAGTAAGACACCATCAGACGTGTATTAAAATTATATTTCCATTCGTGTATCGATCTTCTCATCCTCCAGAATGTCACAAAATTAATGGGACATTTCAGTTCCTCGTCTTCATTAGCTAGCTTTATGTTATTCGAACAACACAAACCAAGCCTGGATTACCGATCGAACATTCACTTCACTTGTCAGACTTAACTCATCCTGAAATGGGATTTGAGTTTTTTCCTTAGAAATCGCTACTGTCCAACGGTATACCTATTTGACATATTAGTTCTTGGCATGTCTGAGATTGGTGTAAGGGTGCTTGTTTGTGTGTGTGTGTGCGTTTGATTGGCAGTATTATTTGCTTCTTGTCCCTCATGGCCCTGATATGCTTTCTCCGTTTTTAGAAAACGCAACTGGCAGGGATGGGAACAAAAGCTATCTCAGAGATGCGAAGAGACCATACTTCGGTTGCCTGCAATGGATGTGCGAAGAGGGGAATTTAATCAAACGAAGAAGAAAGTCTATGTAACGGACTGATCAAAATAACTCACATTCATACCAACGACTTTATAAATACGAAATCGAGTCTCACAACTCAAACTTGTATGGAATAGATATCGATGAACCGACCACATAATTTCAGAACAGCTTTGACGCATTTCCAACATTGCTGAGAGGAGTGCCTTAGAAAGAGCTAAAGCGCACATAAACCTGAATATACCATTTCTGGCCGTTTTTGTCAACAGTCGTCACATGTTAGCTGGAACCGAGCACTGAGTGCTACTATCGGTATGCCTTGATGATGACGAAAAAGAGTCAGTAAGCAATGCTTAAGCGAAAAGTTAACGCATTATTCGACAAATTATGGCTAGGTGGAGAAAACGTAATTTGTTTCAGACTGGACTTCCTCGTTTCCAAATCATTGGGAACCTATTTCAACAGTCGTCTCTTAGTGACCCAGATGCACCGATACGCGATCGATTGACTTGAAAACAGATGTTCACATGAATAACTAAGCGGTGATTATACCGTGTGAAGAATAACCAATCTTGTTAACACAGGCGCATGTTTGGGTCAATCTGAATTCCTCAGAAATGTCGATCCGTTCGGCTGTCTATCTTCTGTGTGGATCACTCGCCGGCGATTACAGATTCTTGGTTTGTTGCTACTAGGGAATTTATTGCTTGATTGCTAACATTCAAATAGTCTACTACTCATATACAGTGCGTGAATAAACTGACCTGATTTCGGATTTGCGCCTGCTTACATTAGGAACACAACGGGTAGACCGAGGTCTGACTTTATTTCAGACTAATTCACCATGTACAACCTTCAAATTATTTGTACCCAGGAGAAGATAAGTGTGCTTGTCGGAAATACGAACACCAACCAGAAGCGTAAGGTTCCTAACTTTTGACGCCTAAACGCCATAGATGCGCAACCAAACACATATACACACACACATACAACGCACACACACAATTCCTCCGTTCTTTCTTGCGTTTGTTCTTTTATACCTCGTTTAACGTGCAGAAATTCAATTTCCTTTTCATTGTGGTGTCACAGCAGTATCTTGATTCCATGTACAAAAACACTATCGACTACCAATAGGTTGTGATTAAGTTTAAACTTGTATATCTGTAAAATCTGGTTTGCTTGAAAATTCCCTTGCACTTTTCTTCTGTTCTTTTTTTATCCGATTGCTTTTGTCGAACTTCCTTGTAATGACACTGATTCTGGTAGTCACAATATATCCGTAGTTCACCACACTGATAAGATATTCCGTCACTACACGCTCGGTGATATGCGACCGTGTGAAAACGGTCATGTATTACTTAGTGTTGATACATAAATCCAACCGTTGAGAACTATCCCGAATGAACATGTGACTAGGATCACAGACTAAACCTTATACGTCCCCGGCTCGTGTCCCAGTTTAGGCATGATGAAAATGTACCCCTAACTACTTGTAACAGTCATATGATACACTGGCAATTTTCGACATGTTCAGCGATATATACTCCACTATTTTTCAGCTGAGGTAAACCAAAGCCCCAGTACACTCAATTACTAAATGTTCAGATGTTGAAACATTCAAAGATACTTTATTTTACGCGGAAAAAATTGTTTATATGAACAAATCAAATGTGTCTATCGATGCGAACGATTCACACAAAAGTAGATCAACGGTTTGCCTAAAAGAAGGTCCATGGACGTCCCTATCCCGGCGACCGGTCGACAATTATGAAGAGTCAGATGAGATAAACAATGACAAACCCCCGTCCACCTCCATCATCTTCAAAAATCCCGGCTAACTTGATGGGTCTAATGAAATTCATATTAACCTTTACTAGTGTGAAACCGTACAGGACGAGATATGTCACTGATAATGGGGAAGAAACCGTTTTGCAGATATCCCGTGAAATCGTGCAATTCCAAAACGCATAAGTCCCGTGAAACAAAGTGCACATTCCTTTTGTTGTTCACGTTCCATCCCCCTATCGAGGCCTTGCAGTTTTCTCCGAATGCTCACTGGGGTGAACCATAAAAAAAACAATCAAAAAATGGATGCGGTAAGCGAGACCAATTATGAACTAACTTGTGGACAGTGAGTCACACACCTATGCACCAATGCACACACATCCACAGACACAAATATGCACCGGATAAGTATAGTCGTGGTTTATGGCGTTCGGTTTGTGCAGTCTTCCGGTGTTTATGCCTGAAATTTAAGCGGAAAAATCCACCGGGGTTAAGTAAAGTAACAATGAGAATGTAACATTCGGATTACACAAACAAGCATGACAGCTTTACCGATGAAGATGAAACGAACGGTCGATTGTGAATAAACTACAAATGTAATATTTCCGTTCATATTTTTTTGAGAGAGAGAGAGAGCGCGAGAGAGCACACAGAGTCATTGACATAATTCTGGCGAGGCACACCCATCATATGTCAGTTATGTGTCGGAATTTGGAGGTAATAAGTATTCCAGTGATACGGTAGACATTCTGACGAAGCAAAGTTTAATTCTGAAATGTCTCTCAGGGTAAACGGTACTTTGTATGCCGCTAGCAACATGATTTTACACTTTTTTCTCTGAAATCCACCTCGGTTTTAAAAATGCAATATAACGGCTCCGGTCTTTCTCTACTTAAGCCGTCGATCTTCCTCTCATTGTCTAATTCAAAACCGTGGACAGAATTGATGGTAATCGATAGATCAAAAAACTTCCGTATTTTAATTCTTAGTTTCATGCACTATACAATTACTTCTCAAATAAACTAGCATTATACGAATAAGAATAAAAACTCAAAAAATCAATAGCACAGTTTTCGGTGGGGTATGTGACTGACGCTTGTGAAAAATTACATAGGAAACTTCGTCAGATTCGTTAACAATTCGAAAACTGTGCAAACAGTCCCGAAGAACACATTTTGGACAACACCAGTTGGTGAACAAGTTGGGTTTTCATTAGTTCAAAATTATGCCCTCATATCAAGTTAAATGTGACTAATATCAAATGGGATAAGAAACGAAGAAGGTTGAACGAAGTGAATGAGCCAAGAGGAGGAATGGATGCGCGTGTGTACTCCAGAACAATTTCTAGACGAGAACTGTATGTGTTACTAGCTTCATTGTTCGCTCTTTGATAAGTGAAAATCTGGTCACGGGCTATTTGTAGCTTGGAAGAACTGGTTCTGATCGTATAACGGAAGATCGTACATTTGAATGCTCACAGCACGCGCAACCTGAAAGGATTCGACACTTAATCAACCTTTGTCGAGCGAGCGAAACGCTTCGGTCACATTCATAAATTCGTTTGACTCAACAACGGGTGAACGAGTAGCACAGGCAACTGATTTGATTGATCCAGTGTTCAAACAAGGCGGATGGTGCTCATCAGTCCCCTAGGACAAGCACCTGGTTGCGTGACCTAAATACACAGTCCCATTGGAAGAGGTGAGTGTACGTAGTCAGAAGCTACACATTGTGGAACTCTATTCTTCAGACGTAAACGCAACAGTTATGTGAATGAGAAGCGAACTTAGAGCTTAGGAACACAGGAAGTCTTATAGGCTACTTCTAATAGGCAATGGTGTATAATATCTGCTGTGATGTCTCCTTTACAGGACAAAGTAATATAGGTGGACTCCTTATGGACACCGATCTTCTGAGTCATTCCACTATCACGCTTCATGATCTTGTCAACGAGGCGGTTAGTGTGACCGTTTGCTAAGAAAATGATCTCACGAAAATTGTGATTCCCCTTCTGCATTGTCATCCGACTTTCCTTAGCCGTCTTTCGTTAGCCGAATTGATGCCCGTCTTATTACACGTGGTGTAATGATGTGGTTGTGAATCATCGAAAACGCGTTTGTTCGTCACTTGGTGGTGAACTCGAAAATTATAGTTTTTGTAACTTAGTTTTTCGAAAGGTCAGAATACAGAGTACACAGATTTGCACACAAGGAAGCAGAATAGGGACATTGTTGTCAATTAGGATAACGATTTTTGTTCGGTGAACTATTCATCCACTTCAGTCTCATCTTCAATCAGAGTTTGAACAAAATGTCGCTACTTGGCAAATCCTACCAGACATGATTACCAAATCTCAGCAGACAGAAAATGGTTCACTTGGCATTTAGAATTCAGTGCCGGACTAGTCTAGATGTTTCAACATTTGGATACCTACGAGTGGACGTTCTCAAGCCTCACCAGCCACGAGCGTGTGTGTATGTGTGTGTGTGTGTGAGAGAGAGAGAGAGAGAAAGAGGGAGTGTTCACGCTAATTTTTGTGGCGAGTGAGTGGCTGACTGTCTCCCCTAATTTAAGCTCTGATAATGACTAGGTCAGCTATCACTGAGACCTTTGGGTTGCTTTTCCGTCATTGCGGATCTGGCTGGCTGACCCCCAAGGGTGACAAACTTCGTCAATGTGTTGTTAACACTGTCGTGCTATCTCAATCTTTCGTACCCCGCCCTTTCAGCATTGCAACCTGACTTTTCTCTAACGAACTGTGGAACTCTTCTCTCCACATTTCACAGACCTCACCGAATGCACCGATAATTTGTATTCTAACAGGTCCACAAGCTGTGCGGTCTCAACCTGGTGATGCATGCTCTTAAAATTCGCTAAGTTTCCACTCCTGCAATACCATCAGCTGTTGTCTCAGTCGCGTCTTTCAGTTCGAGCATGGAGGTAGGATTTTTAGACTTGTTACTCAGTCGACTAAACCCAGTATCGTTGCGCTGCTGAAAAGGAAAAACTACTATTAGGGTCAAGCCAAATGTCCAGAGGTTCCTTCCTAGATCCTCGTCCATTCTTGTCAATGTCGAAGTTTGATGTCAACATGTTCCACGTAGTTGGAATGTCAAATTACTATTCCGGCAAAGCGATTTCGTCCTGATGTGAGCGAACTCGGCTCAGCGAACTAGTTACCACTAGGACCAACGGTAAAATTCACTCGTTCTGAGTCGCACGTCTGCGTAACGTTTAGCCCAAAAGATAACTAACCGTCGAAATAGTATACAATACTATGCTACTCATAAGAAGTAATGCATGCCTTTGATAGCGAACCTCAGTCAAGAAGCAGTCAAATAAACATTGTTCAAAAATGGATGAAAAGTAGGAGAGAACGGATAAATGGCCAAAAACGATTAAAACTGAAATTGCCTGTTCGAATATTCCAGTGAAACAGAGAATTAAAGCCGCCCAGATCAGGTGGAACTGACAATTTCCTGAGCGTGACAGTCACAAATAGATGTAAGCAAAGCCGAACATCTACTGCCACTTGGCATGGGCGCCCAAATGGAAAACAGGCCAGGCCAAATAACGCAGTTATCTTATCACAAAGAAGTTTGCACGAAGTCATCCCCACAGAAACGTTCAGTCACAAGAAAGGGAACTGAATGCCTCTGAGGGAAAATGGAACAACAAAAAGCACTGTGTCCGCAAGTTTATCTTTAGAGTGATGAAAACGATATGAGTAAAAAAGGGAAATAACAGTCTCAAGGATTGACAACTTCTATTCGCCCTTCAAGTTAACCCGAAAAAGTGAACAGACTGTCAGGTGCTGGCAGAATTTTAAAGAAAAGCGAACTAATTGCATTCGGAAAATTGGGGAATCACAGCGAAAATCAAAATGTTTTTTTACATACGAGTGGGTTCCGCCTGCACACATTCACACTCGATTAGAAAGACGAGCAAAGTTCAATGAAGCTGATAGTCTAGCGACGGACGTTCACTATTTCATTTGATGTCAATCCTCGGTAAACCTCTGAGGACCGGCCAGGTCGCTGTTCCTCCCGAGTTCTGGTCCTATTGTGAACAGCAGTTTATGTCTAACAAGAGTAGATCCTACTCGTTATAGACAATCACTACCGAAATAGTTCCTGTTTGCACGTATTTCTCGTCACATACATCTTCCAATCGTTTACGGCTGTGTCTACTCTTGTGGAGTAGACAGATGCTACTCATAAGATGCGCAGGTAGTATTTTGATCAACGGAATGGATGGACGACGGAAATGATAAGACACGCAGCAAGTCCACAGAGTGTAGCGCAGTACAACTAAGCCTGCAACGATAACAATACATTGAAATATACTGTACAGCACAAGAGCTGTGATGAAGCGAAACGACAGATTTGTAAAACCGGACCACTTTACCCACACTGTAAATCTCCTGTCAAAAAACAGGGAGCTTCAAACTGTCAAAATTTCGTGAACCGTAACAGAACCAGTCTGGTGCCTTGTGACATTCCATAAATCATCCGTTAGCTATATTCACATTATGGTTTGTCCACTGACTTGCCCGGTTACCATAAAAACAGTGAGGACGTAAAAATCAATAAAGTCCCTGTATGCAAGTGAAACATCGAGCAACGGATAACACGAGTGGTGGTTAATCAAGGCGGTGTTGCCTACACCTAGTGATCGCCTGAAACGAGGAGAGTAGACAGGGATAGAGAGATGGGCGCGAATCCGATCGAGCTAAAGGGAACGAAATATCCTAATTTGGTGAAGGATGACTTGCGGTTATTTGAATCAGTCGGACCTTCATTATCTCCTGCAGCAGATGTTCTCGGGGATGTAGACTGGGGTTTTGAACAAAGTCGTTTGTATGCCTTTTGCCTGTGTACATTCGACCTGTAAAAATGTCCTGATAAAACTGTCGGTGCTCTGTCGATCTTGCCACGTCAACTTAGGCGAAATTTCCTTGTTTTTCCAATGCGATTTGGGTGAGGTGGTTTCAGTGTCATGTGAACAATCCGATGCGGTTTAGCGACTGCGCAAATGGCGCCTGCCATAACTTCGCTTAGACCTTGAGACATCTTGCACTCCGTAGGCACGAAGGCTGGACCCCAGTTCTCATTTTGTTGTCTTGTGCAGTTCCAGGCGAAAGACAATCTAAACCGGTGAAAATGTCATCGCAGTTTATTACAAATTGTCAGATTACAGTCAGAAGCCTGCAATTGGTGCATCATAATTGAAATCCCCGTAACCTCAAACTGTTTCTTTTATTAAATCTACTGATCTACTATAGCATCATTCTTGTATAGTGAAAAAAATTGAAAAGTGCCGATTTTCTCGCGCACTATTCAGGACAAATTTCATCAGTTTGTGACAATTGCTCGTGTATTTCCTCCTGACACCTATCTGTTGGCCAAAGTAATCGATCAAACTGTGTCTTAAAGATGGGAGGTGAATTCTGATGATAAACGAGCAGATTACGTTATTGGTGCTCCTGATAAAACTTACAGGATACGTAGTGAAGTCGAACTTTGCTATTATTGGAAAACATTTTTGAATTGTATCCAGGTGAAGAGCGCGTTTTCGTGTTTGTGAGCGTAGTGATTTTCGGACACCGATCGTCTCCTCCATCTAACTATGTTTGAGTTCATATTTGCACCTGTTTGTTTATATTCGGTCCTGATTTTTGCCTTCTCATGGCGGATATGCTTTCACAAATGTAGGAAGACAAAGGCCAATGCCCGGTACCCACCACCGTATTGGCTCATTATCAGTCTACGCGAGATGGCTAAATCTTGACTTCAAATCACTAACTGACAACGTACGAAGCATACGATGCCAAGTCCACTAGATTCTATGATAGAGAAGTTCACGTGGTACTTAGGATGTCCAGTTGCATCCAAAGAACGTATAAACAAACCAATTGATCACCGTACTCCAGTGGATTATGAGACACCAGATCACCCCAGCTGCTTCGCAGTTTAAATCGTATGTATCAGGGCTCATGGTAAGGCCCACCAATCAACCCTCTACTTCGGTCTAGGCAGCAGGGTCGCACGACGATATCAGAAGAAAAACAGATCGAGTTGGATATCCGTTGGCCTGTAGACCGAGGATGTAGACGTCATCCTATGTATGATGGACTTCGCGTGCTGGTTGTCATCCTTTCCGAATTATCCACCATTGTTCCCTCCAGTCATAGTATCCATGGCATTGTTAATAGTAAACACCAAAACCTATTGGTCACTGACCAATTCCCTGTAGGTCGTTTGGGAATGAATCATGCCGAACATTAGCCAACTTGACTCACGCTTCCTCACGTCACAAAGATTTTTTTCTATTCCGAAAACTAATAAGATGGAAAATCCACATAAGCAACGCCTATCCAAATCAGACTCTGAGCACTCTAATCGGACTGCCGACCGCTCACGACTAAGTACCTCTCTAACATTAGGTGCGCAAGTGAACATCCAGTGTTTTGCGTAACCTGGACTTTGAGCTATGTACTTTGTATTCGGAAGCCTTGTCACCACTTGCTTGGTGGTAGATCATCTGTTTGGTAAGAGGTGAGTTGCCTGTCTGATTTCCGCTCGTCATATCAAATGTAGGTCTATTTCCTACTCCATTTGCCATTTGAAAACAGTTGAAATTAATGGAAATTAATGGAAATTGATAGAAATTGATGGAAATTGATGGAAGGTGAATTTTCACCATTGCGGACTCTAAATCATATATTGAATTCGCTCTCACATATGCAATATCGAAGATATGGAAGATGTATCCGTCGGTCAAACAAAATGTCAACTGAATGGTCAAAACTTTATACGGAGTGAAAAGCGCAACGTGGAGTATCAAAAAGGTCAGCAAATTTCCCGCCGTTTCTATTTGTCGGCAGTTTTGTACATTTGTCTTGCACGTTTCATTTCAACGGACTCGTAGTACAGTGCCTGCCACTTCGATTCTATTCTGAGGTATACGTTTCGGCGTTGCCGATATACCACCTACTTCCCAAATGAGGGGCCCAGCCCTGAAATTGTGCAGCGACAAAGGGCAAAACCAATCCCCAAGCGAACCGCCTCACACTTATCATTCGTTGCCCAATTTTGCGGATGCACCGTTCAGCCTTAATCAGCGCGTAAAGAAGGAATGTAATGATGATATAATGCGAGGTGACGTAAAGTGATGCTCGCAGTCGAATATCACAAGTGATCGGAACAAAACGAGTCTATATTAGGTTTGGACTAAAAAGAATGCACACTCCGTCAAGAATCACTGACAATGAAGACCACCTAGGGATGTGAAAATTTGTCCACGCTGTGTTCATGAGTATGTTTATCACCAGTCACATGGTTTTTTTCATTTGCTGGTTTGGTGCAGGGACGTTTTACAGGTATGGAAAATTAGTAGGGTACCTGCGGAATGAAAAGCCTAATTTGATTTGTGAGGAAAACAACCAAGCTGGAGACCACATGTGGTGAACATCCTTGGAATTCCGATGACTTTTAATTGTATAACATGGTCATTTTAAGTTCAGTAAAGCGTTCAGAAATTTACAATTCACCTCATTTTTATGGCAAGCTTCACGCATGAGTGCAACCGATTAGGTGAGCCACACAGCACCCCGGGTCCACAAAAGGAAGGTGGAGAGAGTAGTGATCATATCCATGAGACATGTATTGGTACACAACTACGTTTGGTCCCAAAAAGTCAGGTGGGTTAATGAGCTGAGAATTAGCAAACTACTATCCGCCAACAAAGTGATCGGCCGATCTGGGATATGAATCCCGGGCCATTATGGAGTGATTAGTAGTTAATCCATTTAACCAGACCCAACTAACTAAATCGAATCCCAAATGCTGTGGGTAAATCTAACATTCGTCCAATCTAGTTTAACTCTTTTTAATTAGCTCAAATTGACCAGCAAGTCGAGTGTGTCTGCCGAATAAGGAAGGTGGATTGGTCACTTCATTGCACATTTGGTAAGCACACCCCAAATCGAATTGTGAACAAGGTATGGCCGAAGAGAGGCTGCCAATATGTATCATTTTATTCCGTGTCAGAATAAACCGAATGAATCTCGGAATGATGTGATACAAAACTGTCCGGTACGATTTTGTTCCGAGAGCCAATTTCGATCGATACACTGCTTCTGGCCAAATTCCCACCGCAATTCACCAATTGACCATTTGCAAACATCCATTGTGTGTATTAAAGTGCCAATTTTCGGTGCTTTGTCTGAATCCTGCAGAATGAATGCTCATTAAAGGTATTGATATCCACGCGGAGCAAGCAATCACAAAATCTCCAACAATTTGTCTATACTCATATTGGGTCCTTTATAAATCTAGTACAAATATTATCCGAACTTATGATAAACCTCACCACTGAACGCTCAGTGAAACGATACACATGAAGATCAGTTTAGTTCGAAGTCACTCGCTAATACGAACACTGCGTAGAATTTGCACAAACATCAAAGTCAATTAGAACAGTCCCCGGGGGAAATGGTGTCAGCAACGAACCAGAAGAAATGTGTCGATCAAGTTCGTCACGCTATGTGAACAGGAGGACTATCGAGTCACGAAACGAGCAGAACTGACAGCCTACAAACGCTTAAAAGTGCCGTTGGCAGTAAGGGGTCGGTAATTCAAATAATCAGATCTGTGACAATATTTCTATTGGAAACAGGGCAACTCTTGGATGAAATCAATAAACAGTGTGAATCACGTGACTACTAGACAGTAACGATTATGGATGGTTACTTAGACAAGAGGAACTACCTGAGAAAAAATAAAAGATAGGACGGAAAGTAGGGATGAGAATTATGGGCTCCACACGCGCACAATCGACATCCTAATCGATCGGAAGCTGATGCAGAGGACAGTAGGCACCTTCAGTTTGTTGGTTGGAGGATGGAAATGAATGCTTGAAAAAGTAGGTCACATTGGATGACTCAGTACCATTTTTCAATACACACATTCTGAAACGTACTTCGCTGTTCCAAATGACCAGTAATTTGAAATCAAATCTATTCATTTGTCAAAGCCTAATGGGAAATGAATGGTCGACTGCATTTAGCCGAATGGGTTATGATCACACCATTTCGTATTTTTTCTTGCACTATTGCTTTGATCGCTTGGAATATGTAACGATGACTAACTCCTCATTGACCCGGGAGGTGATGATAACGGTCGACATTTTAATTCTATTGAGTAATCGTTCTCATGGTAAGAATGACATCTACCCACAAGCTATTGTCACTGAGAGACTCATATTCCGGAACGATATATTCCACGATAGTTCACATTCCCGGTCCAAAATGACCTCCTAGCGACATGCTTGTCCGAAAACGCTTTTCTGAACTTACACTCTTGTCCAGACTTTTGTCGTCTGTCTAATCACTTTATCGTTTGTGAATCTGTCCGAATTCGTTGATCCATACGGATTGGAACAAGTAGAAATCTATTGGATGTTGCTATTTTGTGTTAACAAAAACCATCCTCTCGGTCCGTGATTGCAATTCGGATTTTTTATTTCATCTCCATTTTATCCTTTATCGTTCATTTCGTTTTTTTCTGCCTGAAATAATAGTATAGATCTTGATGAAAGGGAAGTTTACCGGCAGCAGGATGGGTTCACATCTGCGTCGTTTATTTTGAAACGCTAAGACGTAATATCCGCTTGACCGCGTTCTTCTTCCGACTACGCCGTCCAGCCGATCTTCAGCCCAACTGAACTAGTTCTGATCAATTTCCCTTGTGCTTCCGGAGTCGATCGAACAGGTCGTACCGCATCCACTACCATAAATTCCAACGGCTGAATGCCCGCTCGGTCAGAATGCGTAGCAAACTGCTTACATGAGTTTAGGCACACTCTTGGTGCCTGGATTACACATGAATCTGTTTTTTCTATGGATATACACCGAGAGTCTCGAAATACGACCTGGACATTGAGGGGGGTTTCATTGGATTTCCATTAAACATGATTAGTTTAGGTTTTTGCGGTCATAAGTCAATTAATTGTCAATTAGCTCCTGTCACCACTTCCAAACATTCACCGGGTCTATGTGTCGTGAATGCTGCGTAAATATTTGTCATCACGTTTGTTTACCTTGATTGTCGACTTGACGAAGTCGAAATGGTCAAAAGTTTATTTAATCAAACCTACTGACAACGGGTTCCGTGTTGTTAGGGCTGGGTGACATTCAGTCGCCGAATTAGTTTACATTAATTGTTGTTGCTGGGCTTAGGCTAGTACGGAGTATGGAACCAGCCGTGTTCGTCTAAAATTCTCGATGTATGCAAGTACGGGCCTGTTTGTTGCTTGAATAGGTTGTCCTGAAGTTCGGAACACCGAATCGCCTAACTTGTCGCCAAGAAAATCGGAGCAGAGTTGTGAAAAGAATAATCCCGACCAGTGGGAATGACCGTTAAGAGCCTGGCTTATCACTTTACCCTCCCGGTCGTTCGTGTTCGATTTTAGTGTGTGTACCGGCAACAGTCTCTCTGTATTCCAGATACCGATAACAGTTATCCCCGGTGCGAGTGAAATAGGTGCCAATTGCCAGCATTTGTCAGGTAAAAATTCAACCGAGACACTCGACCATCGTGAAGGATCTACACAAGATACGAAACACCTGAGTTTAAATCCTACTCGAATCCGATTACAATTGTTCTGACCTAACCATTCCATGTCGAATTGATGTTCGCCGCGCACTTGTGCCATTTCTTCTCACCTCCAAACATGTTTTTGATTTTGATTCATTTTTCGAAGCAGAACCCATCATTCTTCGGTCCCTGGGATAAGTTGGGGTTTGTTTTTACAATCCGGGATGTTGTTACTCACAATGGGACCATAACAAGCACCGAGCCATGCACCGGCTTAGGTGAGTAGCCAAACACAGTCTAAGCTGATCGTGCCCACTATGAGGTTATCAACAGTCATTCGGAGGGCCGAGTAACTGTCACTTTACAACTCCACTAGTAGCCGCTTTGTTACGAATTACTTTGCTAGGGTCTGAACTCCTCATTTTACTTACTGTAACTCCTTGCTTGTTACAGTTTTTAGCCTTGGCGGGACGTGGCAACCGAATTTTGATAGCAATCGCAAAACTGACTTCAATGGTTTTGTCCCGGATGCCGCAGTGCCGGAGAGAAATACTGAGCTTGTCAGCCACCTGTTGACTTTTGAAGAGACAATTTTCGGTTATCAAGTGGAATCTGGTCTCAGCGAGATGGTACCAGTCAACGCGACTGAAATGTCACAGTGATATACACAGTGATATGCACAAAAGTCCATGAAATACAATACAATCACCACGAGGTAGAGGGACGCTCTGGCCGAGTGACTAGAGGTAACACTGGCAAGCAAGTCCCGCATCAAACTGACTCCGGGAAGCTCTGCGAATAATGATAATATTGCCCTCAGGAAAAGCTGTGCAGATTTTTACGCCGCGAGGTAGCGTGCTGACTATTGTTGAACAGCCCGGACGCGGAGCAGAATAAACAAACGTTTCCAACTCATCCATAAGTCAAAATGGACACCATGCGTGATTTTTTATCCCATTCATCAATAGATTAACAGCTATGCTCAGATAATAGCTATGCCCACTACAGTTGATCTCATGGGTGGCAACTTACAGTCTTGAGTCACTCGATGATGAAAGCGGACTAGAAAGAGACACAAAAATTGACATTTCGTACAATTGTGTTTCATCACGTTTTCATAAAGTCCAATCAACTTCAAGAACTCCCAGGACCAGGAATGCATCGGTGACTGAAAGCGGCCAAATAGCATCCCGATTGCTGCTGCCTGTTTCAGGTCAAATACATTTAAATTTCAGTCACGAGGTGCAATGGGTTTCTTACGCACGACTGATTTCAACGACCACCTGAATAACTTCTTGTACGAGGTTTGTATTCGAGCTTCTGGGTTCAGAGAACCAAATAAGATGTTTCTGCAGATGAATGCAAGGATGTAGTTGAAACTGAACGGAACTCAGCGATCATAACAGGACCAAGAGATAATTCGAAAGAACCAAACTGGAATCAATAACTTTGCACTATTGTCGAATATGAACAACTCCAATTCATCCTGACTAAATGACATTGTGAACTTCGCTTGAACCATCCGGAATGTTCCAAAACAGTAATTTAAGAGTCGGCTTAGAACAAAGGACAAATTCTGAGTAGTATGAAAGACAATATTCCCATATTTTAACATCACGTACTACTCTTCTCAACCATCCACTTAAAACAATCAGTCATCAGCCACACCGAACAGACAGAAGGGCTGAACAGAGCACAACAAGGAATAGATATAATCTCCATGCCCAAATGCAGTGTTTGTGTTAATAGTTTCCGTGTGCAGAGGACTGGATTTTGTAAGCTGATTATCGCATTTTCCTAGAAGGTTAGCATCTTCCAATTAGTATCATGTAACAAAGGTTTAAAGGATGCAATGGAGCCAGTCGTGCCCTTGTTTGTTATCAAGCTTCTCATAGTTGGTGACATCTAATTGTTATCAGGATAGCTGTCTGCCGTAATCTGTGACATCGATTTGATCAGCCACTTGGGACTACGTCCTGACATCCGTTGTGAAGGTTTTCGACCCTTTCAGCTAAAGTATCACCGCAGCCGCAGGCCAGATGACATATCACTTGTAGGGTAGAATGGGACACCCTAGTTGATTCACACTGGCTCGAGATAATTTTTCTGGCAGTTCGAACGATGAGACGCCTTGCCATTGGGAATGAGCAGTTTATTGCCGAGCTGAGGTCGCGACCTAAATTACCAGAAATGTGGCCTTTCTTGAAAGCCATTCGGATATGCTCGACCTTTTTCCCTGCATTATAGACTAGGCCATACTTCGATTTCTGTTTCCTGTGGATGTCACGGGAATCCGCTAGGTAAATAGGTGTTGCGCGAGGAAAGCTTCCCTCTGCTTGAGGCTCGCCGAATAAGTAAAACCTAGGGAGCAAAGAAGACGAATCCTTATTAGGCAGTTTTCCATATGCACGTTGATGCCAAACTTGTGAAATTCCAGTACTTCACAGTCAGAGTCGCTCTTCGATAACCTCGTGAGATTGCTGTCTAAAAAAATAAAATAATCCCTAACCTATTCTTCCCAGGAACGGAATGGTTACGATAAATGGAAATGCAAACCATTCGACTTCGTTTCTACCACCAATATATATATATATTTCCCTTATCGTTGAGTACAATGCGCTTCGCATAGTCAAGCAATCGATTTTTCTTCATGAGTTGCATTTAAAAGTTAGTAGAATAACATTTGCGGGTAATATAATGAGTTCTCGTAAATGGTTAACTGGGGTGGGAAGTGAAATGTTTGACGACGAAATAAGATCATACAAGCAACCAGCTGTTTTTTGAAGAAGTGTTTTGGCAGGGCGAAAAATCAAATCGATAGAAAGCATCCTGCAATATCAATCAAACGCACAATCGATTCCACTTGATTTCACCTTTGTTACACAATACTAAACGGAAGATCTAAACCTTCTAGGAAACAGCATTAATCAGCTTACAAAATCCAATTTTGGCATGAAGATGATATCAGTTCCTTGGTGTGCACAGTTCAGCCATTCTGTCTGCTCTTTGTGGTTGATGACTGATTGTTATACGATTCTTAGATTGTTTTACGTGGATGATTGAGAAGAATAATACGAAATGTTAAAATATGGGAATATTGGTCTTTTGTCTTTGAAATTCAAATGTGGAAATAGCACTCAATATTCGATATGCGCGGGTATTTTCACGAGTAAAATCTTGACGATTGGACGAAACGAACCTCGTGATCACTGTGCATACGTGCACGTGTATGCCAACCAAGATGAATCATTTTCGAAAAAAGGTTTTGTCTCTTGACTATGGTGATTATTGTTTATTCACGTTAGTGATAAACGGTTGGTTTCCGACGGGTCAGATGCACATACTCCTCGTAGTTTGCTTTTACGATTATCGGTACAGCACTTGGCATGCGGATGGAGGGGGATACGACATAACGTCGCTCGTTCATATCATTAACTAACATTTTCAATGTCATTTGTGAATTCTTTGCATCAAAACATTCAGCTGCCCTTATCCGAAATAACATCCGATGTCTTGCGCAACCTTAAAAATGCCTCAAGATATGTCACAAAGTTATTTAGATGTTGTCCATTGGTTTGTAACCCACGGAACCACAGAAACGATTAAAAATCAGTACAATCTGTTTGTTGTCCAACATCGCTTTTGGAATTTCGACTTTAACGGGACCGAAAAATCCTGGACCTGATTCGATTAGTACATTCAATCACCTAGCGATTAAATCTATGCTTCTGCATTCACATTGCTCATCCTCGTTGATCAGTGTCGATGGAATGATTACGCAGGGTTCTTCCTAGTACAGTTATACAAATGCGAGATATTTGACGTTTCCCCAGACAAATACGTGACCGCTATTTTGAATTCATCTACTTTAGGAAAGTTAAACCAAGCTTACAATGCAGTTCCTCAACCTGCCTCCCACTGTCCGGTTTAATGTGGTTTATATAAACAATCGGCGTTACCTGATTGCTGTTTTCGTACCCAAACCTCCTTGAAAGGTCATTATGACCTGGTCATACTGTCCCCATTTTCATTCCAACGTACAAATTTAATAAACAATGTGTTTTGATCATTCACATTTCATGGGTCTGTTTTGACAGAAAGTTCGAAATTGGTTTTTGGCATCACTTTGACCACTTGGTAATTGAACACGCGTTTCCGACGAAACCAACAATACAGCCACATTTGCACAAATACACACACACATACACAGGCACACACGCACTTGAACGAGAGGACGAACAAAGCCTAATTTTTTGTTCTTGTGCCGCTAATACGCTCTGCTCATGTCAAACCAGTTGCGACACACATTTTCGCCCAAGTGTTTCATCATTCTGAACCTTAGCGCAAACGTTCACAGTTTCCGACAGAAAGTGCAACGTTTTATTTGCATACCACATTGAGACGGAGCAGTAGATCGCATGGAAAGTGAATATTATGGTCTCAGAACATGAAATTTTAACTTCTTACCGGTGCGTGACAAAACTCCTACTGAACACGACTCATCCAGTATTTGTTACTCTCGGATTGTTGATCGTCAAACGAATAAGATGGTCGCGTTCGAATGTGTGGGCGGCCAATTGGAATCCTCACACAGATCCCCAGGTGACTTCCCCAACTGTCTTCCGTCCCATGTTCGTAGCTCCCTCCACAAGTTATTGCATATTTGTTGCGCGATGACTTAGGGCTATAAAAAAGTAATAAAGAATTGTGAAAAAGAATAATTGGCTTGTGTTTATTTGTTTCTGTGGATGCACACTTCGACGGTGCTTTGAGACTCACGAAAGAGAATTAGGACGTCCGTAAATCTTCAATCGACTCTATTTCTCGGTCTCCATCCCCTGTTCGCCCTCACTTTAGTGAGAAAAACCAAGTCCAGCAGACAAAAAGTTCTTTTATTAGTCAAAATCGAATTGCTTATACTGGACCTTAGTGATGAACACTCACTAGTCGATTCTTCTGCCGGCCGATCTAGCCTAGGTTTGCACCTGACTTTCCTACGCGGCAATTTTGCTCAGATCATCGACTCGCGTAGTCCAAAAGAGATTATCTGTGATTAGTATAATGGATAAATCGAATCAAAATCCTGTCGTACTTACAGGTCGCACATGCTCACATGCGGTCACTCCACTGGTGTTCAAAACAGCACAAAATTTAGTGATCAGTGGACTGACTACTATACTATACTATACTATACTAGAATAAATTATACTATACTATACTATACTATACTATACTATACTATACTGTACTATACTATACTATACTATACTATACTATACTATACTATACTATACTATACTATACTATACTATACTATACTATACTATACTATACCTGTCTCTTATACACATCTAGATGTGTATAAGAGACAGGTATAGTATAGTATAGTATAGTATAGTATAGTATCTGTCTCTTATACACATCTAGATGTGTATAAGAGACAGGTATAGTATAGTATAGTATAGTATAGTATAGTATCTGTCTCTTATACACATCTAGATGTGTATAAGAGACAGGTATAGTATAGTATAGTATAGTATAGTATAGTATCTGTCTCTTATACACATCTAGATGTGTATAAGAGACAGGTATAGTATAGTATAGTATAGTATAGTATAGTATCTGTCTCTTATACACATCTAGATGTGTATAAGAGACAGGTATAGTATAGTATAGTATAGTATAGTATAGTATCTGTCTCTTATACACATCTAGATGTGTATNATATATATATATATGATACACATACATATATATCACCAAGGACCAGTGTAACTTCACTGATATACGTTTTGTGTGTGTTTATTTATTCCACCTGTCTGTCGATTCACAGACCTCTACTGGATAAAACGATCGACCCTTGGGGATTCGCTATATGAAAAGATTAGAAATGAAATTGATAGAAACGATCAATCAAATTGCCATCTCAATGATAATACACAAATCATGGCAGTCAATATCAATTGTTTAGTCATGTGAGTGACGAAACAACGACAGATAATTTAATCATTTTCAACCACACCAGTAATATTAGGGCATCTTCTGAGCGATCAACCCTAGACCAAATCAGGAATGACAGCTTTTTCAGTCCGGTTTGTAAATCTCTGAATTCTAAGATTCCGTTCTGTCCGGCAAGTGTGAACACAAAAAATCCACTCTGTTACCGAATAATCGAACTATGATCGAGATGAAAAATCAATACACACAATCGGCAGTAATTTTCAATTAAACAGGTACGGGTTTATTGTGTGCGATACGACTGGCCATCCGTAAGGTTGACGAATACCGTTGATTTGCTGACTTTAAGTTCGAATTCACCCAATTTTAAGGCGGTCGCACACTGTCTAATGAACCTTTATCGTTAGGCGATCGAGAGTAGAGTGAGCGCTTACTGTTTCAACTCCGGATCAACAGAAATCAGTGTTAGAATGTGTCAAATACTGGAGAGCAGGTCATTTGATCATGAATCGATATCTTTCAGTAAAGGGGACTTATGAAAGATTTTCTCTTCTGAAATTGATTAAAACAAGGCACCTGAAAAGGTCTTCTCAGCCCTTCGATAAAAAGCGATTCACACAATCAGATTGGAATGCCCTGATTGAGTGTATGCAAAAAGAACAGCATTCTCGTAACTTTCGTGTAGACCGAAGCAACTTCTTTCCAGCCATGTCTAAGCCAACTTGGCTTGTGTTTTTGATGCGTTTCAATAGCTCACTTGCCGTTCGAGCTACGTAATTGGCACCAGAAATGAATTTGAATTGGTAAACAGTCATGGATCATAGTAGCAAAGGTTACTCGTCTTTTTTTCTTTTCAGTAGTATGTTTCAAATGTGCATTGATAAGCAAAATTTCCCCAGAAGCGCACGATCTGAAGAGCTGCAATAACTGCGAAACCGGTCATGCGCTTCCGGGGAAATTTTATCCATCCGGTATACGATAAACATATAACTGAGAAGAAAAACAATACTTTCGGGCCTTGCATCCCCTTTCTGAAGTTTAGCCTTGCCTGGTGGACGAAAATCCTCCGACGAATCAGCATGTGATTCTTAAATCGACTTATCATTCATTCATGCTCCTAACGATTCACACTGGATTCTAGTGAGTTGCTCGTCTTTGTCTTTTGCATTGAAGTGTGGGAAACGTAAAGAACAAGCTCATAATTTTGCCGGCGTTTGAGACTGATTTCACTGTGGAACCTATAGCTTTGCTAATACCGTCGGCTCCGATATCTTCTTGGAACGAGAGTTTGTTGGTAAGCAGCTTCTCATCAACCTGTGGTATTACCACTGGCTTTACCCTTTCACCTCGAAATTTTCCTTAGTAAGCAATTTGTGGCTCCTAAAGTGTTTGAGATAGTTATGAACTCCACAAAGTGCTGTAAATTAATTTTCATTTCCGACTAATTGAAGACAGTTCTAAACCGTGTTGTTAGCATTTGAATGTGCACGACCTCGGTTGTCATGGTAAGTGAATTCAAACTTGAAGAACAGGGACGTGGTTGAAAGTGCAAACATTAGAAAGACCTTACGATCCACGCCGGGTTGCAATCGTATTCACTGACAAGGTCGTTTGATCTGCAGACCTTGTTCTTTTAGCCAACACTTTTGTTTAATGTCTTTTTGGTAGTTAAACAAAATGCTTTAGTAACTTAAATATACATCGTTAAGTAACATGCACGGACAGATGCAACGTTTCTTGTCATCGGACAGGGCTAGAATTTTGAGTGGTCACAAACTCGGATGTTTTGTGACAAATTTTGCTGATTGTTTCAACGTATTCTGCGGAAAAACGTTCATGAGAACGAACTGTGGAGATCGGAAGCCTATCACCTTGAAACTTAATGACAATTTAATTGATGTCACCCTAATGAGACAGTTTCCAACGTTTATGAGTGCAGTAAAAAGAGACGATTTATCCAATCATTAGGTTGGAATTAAACTAGCAACAGAAGAAGGTGCGTATCAATCTTGCCCAGGAATTGGATTCACGCCATGCATCCTTCTGGAGGTCGATTTTTAACGATCAATGCATGTTCTGCGGTGAGCCTCGGAAAGCTAACAAAAAGTCTATCGTGGAAAGAACTTTTCATGAGGACTTGTGTGACTTGCCCAAAAGTCTCGCATACAACACGACACTTCATTTAGACCGGAATGAAACATGGACAACCATGCCGTTGAACCTCCATCGAAAATCCGATGAGCATCACAAAATTAGTCTGTTATAGTGAACATGTTTTCGGGATTCAGCGAACTCATGTCCTCTGGGAAAGCAATAACCTCCCAGGATGATGCCCCGTGTTGTTTATTAAATAAACTGACTCGAGAGTATTGAATTCAACGCTATTTCGTATGTATTAATAGTAAGAGACTGAATGTTTTCATGAAATAATTCACCACGTGATGTCATCGCTCAACTCACCATAAAGAAACCATGGAAGCACTGTACAGCTGTTTCATCCAGCTTGTTAGGAACCATCAGCAGTGCATATCCACCGCGCCCGAACTGGGACGCGAACCCGAACAAGGACGAACGATTCTGAGTCGAACGCCTTAGCCATCGCGCTACCGGGCAGGCTCTGAACGCTTTGTTGAACTTCACCACATGATGTTGCACCTATCCATCACTGATTTGCAGAGAAGTCATCCATAAGTAGGGCTCGATTGCAGTGTGCTAGCGGAAATTCTTTCCCAGACACTTCTGTGCCTTAGTAATGTTTGAATCAAAGCTATATATCCGTCATTACATGAACGGAACTCCCATTATTGATACTGCATCATTTTTTGATCTGTTAGCAATAATTTTCTCACTTTATTTGTCTAAGAGTACGCCCTTCCGTCACGGATGCCCGTAAGCATGGTATACTATGCGGCGTGTGTCTGTTTCGGAATCAGCGTTTTAGTTATCTCTCATAGATTATCAGAGACCACTAAACCAAGTGTAGAGCACCCGGTACTACTCCTAGTCCTCGCAGATGAATGGGAACACCTCAGCCACCACAAGATAGTGCTGTTCGAGATACGAATTTGTTTGGGAGCATTTCAAGATGCGTTCTGGGTGAGCACTTATCTTGGGTCCCCGAGACACTCGCACTCGACCAGAATGAGATATTTGGACAGCAATGTATTTATTGTGCTGTGTAATACTCTTAACCTTGTCTAAACGTAAAATGTATGTTGCACTTCATTGTCTGCGTTCCACAAATGCAAACTGAGAATTATATCCCGAGGAAATAGGACAGCAACGTTCTGCGAAAATGCAGAAGTAACGCGTCGGTGACCAAACTTTCGTCACCGGCACACGATCGAATTTGGGGTGAAGTAAGTTAACACTCAACAAGCTTCTTTGGGACTAAGGACATTTCGAAAATTTAAACTGAACTAATGAAAATCATTTTTTTAACTTTTGTCTGCTCATCTCGTGAGCCATTCAGGACCAGACGCATGGGGTTTGATCACATGATCACTGCCGGTCAAAGTGGGCAATCGTGTACCTTTTTATTCAGCTGGGCAAAACAGGCTAAATCACGACCAATAGAAAAATGTTCATCTGGACAATATTCTGCAACGTTTTTCTTAAACATTGTTACAAATAAGAAAAAATCTAAGGGCAATAGGTGCATGCATGTGTGCGCGCGTGTGTGATAGCAGATTGTGCAATATTTTGTGGCTTGTCTCGTGTGACAGCGAGGGCACTACCACGTGCGTACTCAACTGGCAACATGGGATTTTTGATGGAAATCGGAACAGAAGTTTGTCATGTGGATAACAACGTGATGTTTAGATACGAATATCGTGAAATCGAATTTTCTCATGATCGATCGATTTCACTTCGGAAGGTCTTTAAACCAATGCGGTCTCTCTCTCTCTCTAAAAACATTGCTTCGAAGTTTGTAACGAATTGGGAGTGTGATGCTAATTTGGAGCATCAAATGGTTCGGGAGAGTAGGTACAGACACCGTTCGAAAAGATAGCAAAATCAGTTTGGGAAAACCGAGTAGGACTAATGAGAGGAGAATGCCTAACAAGATGTTCATTTTGGCCGGAGAAATCGCAAACGCCTTGAAACTTGGAAAAGATGGTAGTATTCTGCATCGATTTTTATTAAAATCAGGCCTCTATGAAAAACAGACAAATTGAGTGACAAAAGTACAACACATTGAATAATGTCTATATGTTCGTGCTGATTTGAAATACTTCCTTGTATATCTGGTATGAAATGTGCCTCTTTCGGGTTGGGAGGAGGGTAATGTCGGTAAACAATTTGTACAATCTGCACGTTTTCACGTCATTTTACACTTCTTGCCTTACGTTCACTAGCGTGACTTGGTTTAACTAGCTTGAACTGAGTTGGACTGAGCACACGTTGCCAAATGTGGATGCCTCGTGTCTGCACTGTTTGGGCGGATGACTGTTGATCGTCAAGTGAAATGTCCGAACAGTGTTCAGCATGACCCCATTGCGCATCTGGTGGAGGACACTCTACAATCGAGTGGCTTGTATCCATGTGTGGGTTCGAATCCCTCATGGGGTCGAGGACTTACGACAATTGGATCAGTTCAGAGTTTGTCAAAATCTGCTAATCAAACCCCATAATGCAGTTCTTCGCTGAACTGACAGCCAGGGTCGAAATTCACGCATGGTCAGCAAGCACTACATAGTTCTTAATAGAAGCATTTTTCACTTATTCTGGACTAGGCCAAAACAGGCAAAAGACAGCCTGAGACTACTAAAAGATGATTAGAGACTGCCCCGCGATGATCAGAAGTCACCAAACAGTGAAAAAAAGAGAACAGACAAACAAAAAGCAAAAAAATTGATCGTCGAACTGGGCATATCACCAAAAAGTTCATTGGTTCGAATCCTCGATCCGCCGATTACTTTGGTGGTAGACAAAAATTGCCTTCGCCCGACTTTTTACCACACCTCGCCTAATGAGATTTCATGTGGTCCCATGCCCCTCCGATGATCAGAGTCACGGATGTGGTCATGAGCATGCTCCTTCCACTACATTCATGTTTCAAGCATGTGATAGAAAACGAACTAAATAAAACAGTCCCTAATAGAGGTCTGATTAGTTCGATGGTTATGCTAATGTTTTTCGCGATAGTATAGCGAATAACACAACATTCGTGATATGAAGTCTTCAGGCGTGCTGGTGTTTAGCTTACGAAAATCAACCGGATTGGGTCTGTTGGCAGCATGATGTGCATTCCGAGGCGACTGAGTGTAGCACGTTGAAACAAACGTAGATTGGCCCGAACAAAATTTCGTGTAACAAAACCATTTGGAGTCGATAATTTCCTGTTGGACTTCAAATCAATTTAACTAAATGAAATATTTAAAATCCGACGTACAAGTTACTTCAAAATAGTGCATTTGTTTGCTTTTGCGAAGATCTGCTTAACCGTGACAGGATTTGAACCCGTGGTCTACCGACAATTTATCCATTAGGGCCGACAATACGCGGCACAATTTTCGTCCATTCGGGTCATAACCACAACTGTGGATTTTGTGATCACAAATTCATTAAACGGCTTTTGATTTTGGCAGTCAATTGATCCGGAAAATAATTCAACGGTTTCACGTTCGAATAACCCGCGTTTACGGTTGCAGTTTAGCAGCTCGATTTGAACAAGTTCTGTCACTGTTATAGTTCATCGTGCCCTGGAGGCCACTGGCAAAGAAGAAGATGATTTATCGTCTCGTAGGTAGGAGCCAGTAAAGTCGAAAACAGGCACCGTGACTGAACATCGAAATGAATATGGGACTGAAATAAACAATGAATAGATGAGAGTAGAAATACAACATTAGCCTTTGTATAAATTTATTGAGAATCGTTCCGACAACCGATACAGTGCCGCCAATTTAATAACTGCTTGTTAACGACGATAAAACGGTGTGAAAATTATCCTAGATCTTTATGTTTTTTTGTTGGAAACCTGAAAACAAAATTTACCGGTTTCGTTACCATGGGCCCGGAGAAAAGGTGTTTACCGTAACCTAGGTGTTCAACGTGGTTCACAATCCCCAATATGGTTTACTTGACAAGTTCTCAATTGAACTCGATTGAGATACTTAAATCTCTTGACTGAAAATACTCTGAATATGTGAGTGCAACAATAAACTGGAACTTGGTTACTGAAAGACCGACTGTTATGCGAATATTGACGTTATCCAAACTGGACGAGAATATCTGTCCAGTGTCCAATTAGTCACGGGGAAATGAAACAGGCTATAATTTTACTTTGACTGAGTTTTTCTCTCGGCATTCGTCTCACTAAGATTGTTAATAGTGATACTTACAAAAATATCAACGTTTTGCAAACCAGCGAGCGAACTGTGTTTCTGGTGATAAACGTGCTGCAGTCTCGATCGATCGTACCGGACCGCCAGGTTCAGAGGGTTAGTCCGAGGTGGAAATAGGAAAATATTCATTATGTCAGTCAGTTCACTTGTCATCCCGTCAGTCTGGCTCGTAAAGAGGAACAAAAAAAATCAAATTTGGCGATACGACATGTAACAATCGGTGATTTGGATAGATAAACTGATTACTTGGATTGCCATAGATCTTCGGCCGGGGGGATTTTTAACAAGATTGCCAATTAACCATTCTTTCGGGTTTGAGAACGTAAGTTTAGATCGATCGTTTCGAAACGTCACTGACTATTCCTTTGATTTACTGAGTTTATGTGCAATTATCTCCAATATGATTTATATTGGCAAGACAGACTCTTACGAGAGTAATGACTAAGGTGTCTAAGAAATCCGGTAATGGCGGACATGAAATTGATTTGCTAGCTTGCGAGGGAAAATGAAAGCTATTCAAATTCGAAAACGTGTATTTACTTCCCTGATCACTTAGTCGTCGCAATCAGTGAACCGTTTGTTGACTTCAATCACCTTACCTTTTTGGATATGATATAAATTGTACTGAGTACAGTTGGTCCGGTTATCCAGTGAATAAAGTGTCCGATTTCGGATCAGACGATCCCGGGATCGACTCCGGCATGGATGATGTAAATCGGGTTTACGCTTAAGCAACCTGCAAAATTTTTGGGTAGTTTCAGAGCTTTGCTCGCCTTCAGATCCATGCTCTTTTTCAATCCAGCTCAGTTTTCCCGTTTTTTTGCTTCTCCGATGCACTACAGTTTGTCAAAGTGGCAGCTTAAAATAAAAATGTCCTCACTTACTTTAAGGGCTTGCCCGGCCTCCGAGTTTGCTTTGTCGTTTAATGTAGTTGAAACAACTCTGACGTCATGTGTGATCGCTTTGCTTCTACTCTCCTTCATTAGTACCGTCCCTAATGCTGGCTTCATCCAAAAAGGGAATGGTCTCATCAATTACGGTGGACTAGATCACTACTCCAAGATTTCACATTTTCCTATAAGCCATTGATTGGATTCTGCTGTCTTCGGACCACAGAAAATGCAAATTTTCAACAAACGGATTCGCATCAATCGAAATGGTTCCTTGTTTTTGGATACATAAACAATGTCATTCAAGAATATCCAGCTGAAATCTAACGATCGCAATTTTTCGTCGGTTAAACTTAGAACAGTAAGCTATTGGAAATGATCCTTAGTAGTTCACCTAGTTTGAGTTTTATGTAAAATTTCGAACACTAGTTTCACAGTTCGAAAGTCACAAACCATAGATTGGTTATGGAGTGCTTACTCCTGAAATTCATCCAGAATGATGATTCATGCGGGGATGCAGCAATTCACTGGCCCTACGTTACCTCGAGAAATTGCCGAGCTGCTGAGCATGGCTGAAATCCTTGACAGAAACCTGTCATCCCGTGAACAAGCAGAAAATGTGTTGCCATCAAATTATCCGTAGCAACGGTGACATGCGATTTTGATGGGACAGAACTCGAGTGATGAAAATCTCTAGTTAACACTCAGAATCATTTATGCACTAACAGTCTGAATTTGAGTACAACACACTCTCGACTTTAAGGATGACGAAATGTTATGAAACTCGTATGACGTCGGTTTATTTTAATCTCAAACTAGCGAAGTCCGAAAATTCGATTTTGCACCTTTTCATAACGGGATATTCGAATAAGGATATCGATTCTGCTTGAATGAATAAATGCACAGCACATAAAATAACCCATTATGCTGATCTAACCTGGAAAGTTCCATGCCAACATTCTATTGCTCCTCCTCAATAGAAACCTGGATTACGTTCACGTCCATCGGAAGCTTGAATGCAGCATGCGTAATTTTCGGAATTCTATATTAACAACCAAATATGGGGAAATGTATTTTATCTGTTACCAATGCTGAAACCGGATAACTTGGTCTGATACTTTGTGATCACAAAGGTATACTGAAATTACACGAGTGGCTATGCCGATCAGACAAGAGGCATGCACAAATCGCTCGAACCCCCAGTTTGAACGGTACGGTCGTTGACAGGAAAACCGACTGGTCTCACGTGAAATTCGGCACGAATGATTTCGATCAACTGAGGTTCAATACTGAAGTCTGAGTCAGTATTTGTGTGCTAATATTTTGTTCAGCTATGAAATAAACTGCCATAGAATGAAATATTTTTCTCCTATATAAGTGTTTCACATGGCTGGTTTCATATAACTAGATGATGCATATCGTCCTTGTTCCAGGTGGTCATATTTTATTAGCAGGTTTTGAGTAGACTAATCTACTAATAAATTATTGCTGTTCGGCACCCAAAGGAAGGGGATAAGAGCTCGATTTTGAAATCCCCTTCTTATTGGCTGTTCGGTAAAGAGGGAATTATCCAACATTTTTTACAATTATTTTTCTTTCTGTCCTGGAGGCGACGGATATTTACGGTCTTCATAGCTGTCCCCGTTAACATGGCAAACAGTTAACTTTAAGACAAATAGTTCTCGTATAAACTGGCAGTCACGAAATGTACAATTCAATCCATTTTCGACACCTTTCCAAACGAGGTTTCCATGATTTCGTACCGTCAGCCAACTGACACCTAACTGGACTGGGCATAGATGCACACCGCAGCCGAGGTTTGTTAAAACTCAGAAAAATGCTTAGAGTAGACGAGTCACCATAACAACTCGTCTATTGTTCTCGGTGACGTGGATAAACAAGGAGTCGCCTAATCAACTTCAACTTATCGCTATTATCTATTGATCGATTATCTGTGATGAAATCCTCAAAGTCATAAAGATGTGTTCTGGGGTTCTGATAACTAATCAAATCGAAGTGTAACTTAAACAGTGTCGCAGAGCACATGTATGCTTTCTATAGGCCAACCATCTATGTCTCCTACGATGAAATGGCTACGATGGGCTCAACCGTTCGTGAAGATCAATGGCGCAGAATCTCACTGAACAACTTCCCAGAGGTGTCGATCCCAATCATATGATCTCCGTAAGCAAACAGCCAAGGATGACTATGTTTGCAGATCATTGCAGGATGCGCTGTCTGTTCGAGCAACGTTTTCCCATCAATTCTATTCAATTTAATAATTGCTACTTACATTTGAAAAATGAAAGTCAAAATGTTATCACGTTCAAATCCCTGGATCAATATTATCTCACATTTAAATTGTCTGACTTCGAACCACTGCGTAAATTTGTTTGGACTGAGTTTGACAGTTTTAAAATTTCGAATCTTTGTATTGTACTAGATCGACTTGAATTCGATCCTTGTTTGTGTGTATGAAAATGCAAATCGGGAGCATGGAGACGGACACCCATTCTTTGGAAAGACCTAAATTGGTGAGTAAGATTCGGCTACAGGTAACGAAACATGTACCGTGTCACTTTTCAAAAGATTCGGCGCCTATTGGCTGTAATTGAGGATCACTTGTGAACAAACGTAACTTGGTGATTCTGGTTAACCTGGACCGGAGGTGGTGATTCAGGGTAATGCACAAGCCTTCCAATTGTAAAACCAGAATTCCAATCCTGGCTGCGATGATGGGTTACATATCAGTGATGAGCTCTGATGAGAGCGAAATATTAGGCTGAAACTTCGCAAGTTTGAGCCTGATCGGATAATCTAAGGTTTGTGCATGGAAGACGGTGTCCGAAGGGCAGTTGGTCAAACACCGGAGTCAATATTTTTTTAATTAGTTAGTCAAATCGCATGATCTAGTCATATATCAATCTGGTAAACTGAGGCCATGCATAAAGAAAGCCCGAATGGATACTGCTAATGTACACGATGATTCTGATTTCGAAACGGTAATGAAGTACATCAGAAAAGACAATAGCGTCCGTGGCCAGCCGGCAATTTTACGCATTTTGTGAATTAGATTGGAAAGCGGATTCGCCGATGGAGTCTTAGTGTGCACGTTACGGATAGAAAATTCGGGATTGCTATTCTCTCATCTGAACCTACTTTTTATCACACACAACTAACCCTAACATTCCTGTCTGGTCAAGCCTCCAGTGGGATGGGAAGGCAGCATCTGTTCCTTCTGCGGTTCAGACTTGCTATGATGTTTTGGAATGCCAGTGTCTAAAACAGGCTGTTGTATTCTGCGTCACGCAGGCATACAGCGAGAGTCAGCTGCTCGAACCAATTATCAGGAGAAAGTTTGACGTGGATCGTTGACTGGAAGCTGGGCTTTGTCAATGGTTCACTGTCTATTTGCGCTGTCGGGACATTGCCGGGGTGGGTATGGTCATCGTGAATGCCCAACCTAGAATTGTGAATGTGCTATGAAATTAGCTGGTACTAAAAAGGAGTTAAGACAGAACGGCCAATATTTTGTATTGATCTGGCATCGAGGAATTTGAGCGATCAGCAATCCAAGTTAGCAACACTCACACAGACCAACCATGAAGCCAGCAATCAACCAAAGCCCACAACCATGTTAGTCGTCTTTATATTCGAAATACATGCTGGTACTTATATTCCGTGAGTTAGTTCGATTGAAATTAGTGGGAACGAATCGGTAATCGCCTATCCTCCTTCATTCACGGTGTCATCTTTTTACTGTTACATGCGCAAGTTTACCTATCCCATATTTGAATAGACCAAAAACGGAATGCATAAAAGTCCTTAATTCTGTTATCATTTGCGGAAGTTAACCATCTACTGCGCTGATATCCGCAAGATTTTCCGTTGTTTGGAGCAGTGGATATTGTTACATTTCCATAGACATTCATCTCCGAGTACGCCAACTTTGGTTTGAGTTTTGGACTTCTAAAATTCAAGTAAATATTTCGTATCTAGCCGCTGAATACCATCAGGCATGTGGCATTTTCTGCACCGAGATAAGTTCATCTCAGTCGATTGCTCCGGATCAGTTGGTAATTTGAGAAACTACCAGTTTCTGACGAAATTAATTGCACAAACATTAGAATATTCGTCCGCTGTCGTAGCAACGAGAATTTTTTATATTTTATTCACATGTCGCAATCAACTCATTGCCGAAAACTGTAGTATCAGTGTACAGCGACTTTACCGTTATTAGGGCTAATCAACGGTTCATGTACACCGGATTCGACTTTGATATAAGCCTAAGTGGAGCTAAGGATTTATGGATGGCTTACAGACTTTAGTTACGTCGTGGATTTCGTCCCTGCGGTTCAAGTGATCAGGTCACACTAGCCGGCTCAGGTAATGAACCTTCGGTTTTACGGTATACCTCAAACTCGAACTGGCTATTTGGTCCCATTCCAGCACCCTTGTATACCCCGTTTTAATCTCGTATGCACGCAGGCACACACACACACACACAAACACAAACACACACACACAGACACACACACACACACACAAACACACTATCAGACAGACAGAGAGAGAAGTGCACACGTGCAAATACACCCCTAAGTCGCAAAATTCGAAAACTTCCGATGCCACTTATGTTTACTCTGTCTTCATCTAACAAACCGTTGCCCCAATCAATCCCCACCCTATTTCTGCGAACCCGTTTCTTGGTCAGCTCCGTTGTCTGTTTTGTTTTGTTCAGGTCCAGTATCCACGACAGTCAAATACAGACAGGTTAACAAACAAGCTAGACAGTTCTCACGTGCCCAAGTGACTGTTGTATGTTGTCAGATGGTGAAAAATTCCGCGTGCACTTTTCGCACGAGGTGTTAGAGTTGACTTTGTGTCGGGACATCACCCGAATGTCATAAGACTAAAGCTTTCCACTCAGGCGGCACATGTATCATATTGACAATCCTCCTGTTTACAAAGCTTCCACCCTGAGTTTCGGCGATTCATACGCCAAACGGACATAACAGACGAAAGAGGCTGTCACCCCACCCAACCACTGCACCGCATCCTACCATAAAAAACGGTATTTTCAGCACTGACGTCTCAATAACCGACTGACATCGTCAGCCTGGACCACAAAGAGGCAGCTGTCAGAATGAACACTACAAATGAAAACATAGAAACGACCTAATAAAGATTCTCCAAATTTCTCATACTCTTCTTACTTTTGAGAGGACGAAGAAATTCGAAAAATCCAATGCATTCAACAAAATTATCAAGCTTGGACGAGAATGCCGTAATAGCACACCGAGAATACGAAGTTTGAAAATCTCTATGAACAAGGGATACTAATGGTCCGATCGACAGGATATAGCTCCTATAAATAAAATGATTCGTCAATGTTTACATCCAATTCACCTACACGGGGCAGGAGGAGAGTCAATCCAATGGGAGTCGAATTCTGTAAGCCTCGGTCTATGGTAGCAGAGAGTCGGTAACATACCGTTGATATAGGATGTAGTGTTTATGTTCCATAGGCCGTTTAGAGGCAGACCGGTTAGTCCAGTGTATATGATGTCTGACTTACAATCGTTCTCTGTGGGCTTGGACACCATTTCGTGTGTGATGGATATGCAATTCGGGTCCGTGATAGTACAGGTAGTAACCGGTAGGTGATAATATCATCTTATGGCTTTAGTATAACAAAACGTTATCAATCTGTCAGGCTTAAGTTACGTCATATCTGTCCGTTTTTTTGACTCAGGTGCGCTAACCAGATTGATACTATTTGTCGCGTGCTAGTTAAACGAACGAATGTATCATTTCTAAAAGAAATCAGTAATATAAGTCTGGTATGGCAAATTTCGTTTGTCCTGCAATGTGGATTGCCTTTTTGCATTCTACCATTTGCAGTGCTAATAGAAAATTTTTGGCTTTCGACCATTTTAGCAGGGCTGAAGTACCCAGCACCATGGAACTCTGCTTGTAGGTCAAAAAAATGTACGTCTGTTCATTGGCCACACAGTGGATTTTCTATTGGAAATATTCAAACTAATTTGATCAGCTACAGTATACCTAATGGAAACAAAACGCTAGTGAAAATTTTCAAGGCGCGACTTGCGGTCATTTTCATAATATATATATATATATATATATATATATATATATATACATGAGTGAACATAACTTGCCCGGACTCTACGGCGAAGAGCTTCCATGCACACTCCTGATGCTAGAGATTCGATTCTGTTAAGACATATCAATTCGGAGTGTACAAGTATAAGGATATTTGGACAAGAGAGCACCGGGTATGCATACCTGACGAGCGACAATAACCGCGAAACCAGTCGTGTGCTCCCGGGCAAATTTTGTTCACGCATCCCAATGCTACATATGTATAATCTGGGGCATTCTGCCCTCGTTCCTCAGGTTGGCTCAGCCCAACTGACAAAGAATTATCAACGAATAACATCTA
>LUCM01006694.1:309115-320349 GCA_008360955.1 Fasciolopsis buskii
GCACCGGTGGTGTGAGTTATCAGGCGTGACCATGGCTCATGAAATGGTAATTCGTCTCCTGACGCCTAAGCTCTCAATTGGGTTTTCACACACGCGAAATTTCCAGGATCATAGATCCCAAACCCCTTATAGTGATCCTAACCACCTAAAATAGCCTCGGTTATCAGAGAACTGTGTTAACAGTGCATGAACTGAAGATGAAATCTTTTCATCCATCTATCCAAAGGATATGATTTGTCACCCAGCCAGATATTACTTCGGCCTATTCAACACACTTCGAGAGCAGTCTCTCTTGGTCTCGGTTGTTCATTGCCATATGCGTCAAAGGATGACTCCCAAGGCCTAGGATCGTCGTGGTTTTTAAATAATTTGTTTACCAATCCAAGACAGGATGTATGATGAGTAATTTAACTGTAACCGGGAGTTTTTGTTCCATTTAGCGTTTGTTGCCATCTAGAACCCGATAGTCTCCCTCTCAGAGCTGTTTTCACCGACTGGGCACCTCCTTTGCGACCTATCATTTTAATTATTCCCAGTTAAAAGTTGATTCTCACACCGTCACAGCCATATATATGTATATGTATATACATACGTATATATATATATATATATCTGTTTGTGTATGTGCAGATGTGTTGTTAGCATCGTGACCACTCATTCGGTCTTGGGAATGAGTGGAAAACACAATCCGTTTCCACTACGATTGCACGAGCCGAGACGGTTATTGTAACGGGACTTTCATTTAATTTGGTATTGTTTTTTGGAGCCGGAATTGTACGCTGAAGCTCACACGCGTGTTTCTACCACGTGAAACTGACAATTTGTCTACATTCTACATTAAAAGAACAACCACGCAAATGTGACTAATAGCTTCGCAACAGTAACCATCCTTGTACGTCCGTTAGTGGGAATGAGCGTGACGCGTGGACTATTCCATCACTTGTGACTATGGCATAAAGAACTGTCATTTATTCACTGTTATGGTTACCTAATAGACTCTGTGATGAACGGCACTCATTGTTTTCGACAAAGTAACACATTGATAATTGGAGTTTGTCACCATCGGTTAGTAGTACAATTTCATAACTATGACTTTATGTACGATTCTGGCAAGCTCACATTCTGTGGATTATTGGACCCAATTACGTAAGTGACCAATTTAGAGTGAATCACGTGAAAGAGTATTTTGTGGACAAGAAATAAGTCCACGGGTTTCAATGAAGAAACATCACTAGAGTATTCCTAAGCAGGGTTTCGAATAATTGCATGCTTTTTAATGCTATTTGACGTTACTTTTCAGGAAGCGCATTTCTTCCATTTGATTGAGAAAACACAGAGTTGTTGCGGGATGGCGAAACCTCTACGCAGGACGGAAACTGATGGAATTTTGTACGTTATATCTGTGGTATGTGAAAGGTGCTGTTATATTTCTATTAAATATTTGAAAATTTGCTCAGATTTGCGAGTTTATACCTTTCATGTTGATGAACTATTTTTTTCTGGGAACCTTGAACAATTCCGATGGATAGCTTTTTATCTGACCGGTATATTTGCTCGTGTCTCGCATGCTAGGGTAATCAGTCACGTGAGTGCGTACGAAAATTCACGCGTGCTATGACCTGAAGAGGGATGAAGGGACCGTGGTGGATTACCAACGGCTTCCTGAACCTATTTAACCACGGTGAAATTGGCAGAAGAAGGAACGTCAGGGCCACCACCCGGGGGGGGGGGGAAACATTGATCAAAAGGTATTCTCCAAAGTGTCCGTATAAACTCGTAAGTCCTTTCAATCACCTTCGTTGATTTCGTTCAAGCAAGAAACTATCAGCTTTATTCGGTGAATAATCACTAAACTTTGACAAGGGTAGCGACAGAGACAACTGTGGAATGAATATCGTCAACACAATTCAAATTTCGTGTGTGAAATATGGCGCCAGAATATTTACCGCGATAAGTTGATTATTGTTGGTGCTTGAAAACACCGAGATGTCGCAATGAACTGGATACCCTCGTTTCTGCGGACCTGAGCACGCGATGTGATACTTCATCTTATATGCTTAGAAAAAGATTCTGCGAACGACTCTTGTTTTAATTGTGAATGATATAATGTCAATAATACAGTGTTGTTGGTAGATATACCAAGCCAACATTTTGACTACCGTGGGTAGTCTTTCTCAAGGCAAGTTTTACAATCAAAAATTTTCAACTCTTGCTTTCTTTTCTTCTCCATCCGAATTCATTCCGTCGAATTTGCACTTGTATCCGTGATCTTGGACTAATTAAAGAAATAACAACTTAATAAGTGGTAACTGGTACCCAATATTTTATACCTTTCACCACTCCCGAGAAGACTCAAGCACACACGTGATGAGTATCGAACGTGAATTCTTACGGTTCATAGTCGGATACCAAGCCCACTGGAGCACAGAGCCAACGTCAAGGCAATTATTTTGGACGAGCCGACGTAGAACCTTTTGCTGTCACTGTCATCAGTATGAAGTTTTAAACCAAAAAACTCTGGCACCACACGATTTCAGCAGTTTGTGCTCAAGCCCAGTCGGTGTCGTAAAACACTGTTTGATGTGTGAATCGTGAGGAAAACTAGGAGGGAGGGCGTGCAATGGAGATAAATGAATATTACAACAGTACTCGTTTTCCCACCCTACATCAAATGGTCTGTTCGGTACATATCACCTAGTTATTCAGGTTAATTGGCTGTCTTGATCCAACTCATTGAATGGTTTTAGAAAGATATGCTGTTCGGTTACTAGGCCATGTGAATGGGTCACGAATGGATTTATTTTGTACTTTTTATTTCATACGGGAAGCGACTGAAAGGTGCGCTCGAAGAAGTAAATGCTTTCGAATGCCCCTAAAGACAATTTGGTGAACAGCCAATTTGAACGACTGGTGACAATCGGACAAAGCAACTTCCATATGATGTTTGCAAAGACCTGTGTTTCGAATGTGGGAATGAATGGATTAGTAAAGGTTATTTTCAAAAGTTCCACCGTGAAGGGTTTGGAATTCCTTATTTTGACACACTAGTTCGTAAGCCCGGACAATGGGAAATGTAACAGAAGACGGGAGAAGGAATGCAGGCTCGAATACCGTTTGTGTTCATATTCGATACTTGTCTCTGTCGTTCCATGGGACAAGATAATTGCCAAACTTAAATGATTCATTTTGTTGCCTGTCGGATGGAAACATGGTAGATACTTTGACAAATAGGGTTAATTTATTCCAGCTCTTTTGAAGGTCGTGAGTATGTGTCCAAAAAAAGTATTTGATTTGGAACAAAACTTCAAACCATCTCCTAACAAAGAACGTTTTCAATTTTGTTTCTTTCCCGTATTTTCTCAACGTAGCTAGCCCACTCCTAATCACAGCTGCTGGTCCTTTGATGTGCTTTTTAATGATTTTGTTCTACGTCATTAGGTGATTCTCTTTAACTCTCTGTCCGTCCGTGTGATTGTGTGTGTGTGTGTGTGTGTGCGTGTGTGTGTGTGACCGCATGGAGTGCTGAATACTTGATGTGTTAAGTTCTCCCGACTCTGTATTAGGTTGTTCTCTGTTTGCTCTGAGGTGGGGGCACGAAGAGAACACAATCACCACGACCGAGATGAAAAGTGTAGCACTGTGAAGACGATAGTCTGTCAGTTAATTGAAAGCTTGCTGTTTGGAGGTCTTAAAAGGTACTCATTTCTCCCTTCCCGCGGTACTTTGTACTTGGGTTCAGTGAAAGTGGCATGTACCGACGACTCACCCTACATTAATGGGGACAGTTACTGTGACATGAAAACTTGGAGCGCTGAATCACAGTCACAGTCGGTAGAAAGGAGTAGAGTTCAGCACTGAAAAAGTGAAACAAAACCGTAGAATGTCATTTTATGCGACGATGTCGGTAACACCTGTGGTGGGATTTGAGTTCAACAACCCCGGTAGCATTGGATACTGACAAATCTTATCGGTCCTGATATCCTAAATTGGCTTAGAAACAATACAGTTCCTATAGCTAAGCTTTCCTTGGGAAATGGGGCCACATATCACAATACTGTTTCATTTTCTTCATTGTTTATACCGCAATAAGTTTGCAATTGTTTTTGAAAGTCCGCAGTCAACTAAACACTGTCCAATGGGAAATTGACGTTGAGCCTTGGGATTCAACAGGGGGGATTTAATGCGTGCTGACAACAAGTGGATGAATACTGACCAAGACAAGTTCTCGGTCATTTAGTGGCCCCGGAGTCTCGCTTAGTAGGCTCCGACTATTCTTTTATATCAGCCCCGCTTCCTCTCCCGGGGTAGAATGAACAACCGTTTTTGGGCAAACAGTACAACTTCATGTTTCTACTACCAAAACCCAATCACATGACTCAGTAGTTTACTGAGCTCATTGCAACTAACGATTCCAGCACAGAGGATGTGAGGCGGAGGGTGCTGCCAAAAACTTTCCTCGCGTAATACGACCGCCTGACCAAGGCAGGTGCATAAGTTCGATGTAAATAAGGGTCATGTTGAATAAAGCGCGGTGTGATTGGGGATAGCAATCCAATTCTGTTGTGACTTCGAAAGCGAAATACACGAAGGAATTTAATTTTTTTGTATTGTATTGTATTGTATTGTATTGTATTGTATTGTATTGTATTGTATTGTATTGTATTGTATTGTATTGTATCTGTCTCTTATACACATCTAGATGTGTATAAGAGACAGNGTATGGAACGAAAAATGGATCGCACTGAAATATGAGAGCGACATTTTGAGAGATCGTTTTGCAGAGGGTGCGTGGAATTAGAAAGCATTTTGAGAGCAAATACCTCACATGCTGATAAACGCTGGTCATATAAGTTGAAGGGCAATTCAGCTAGTGGTATGAAGGACACCCGGCTAATAACTGACGGCCCGTGGCGAAGAATTTTAAAGTCGTTTTTAAGTAAACCTGGAAATATAACAGAAGAATAAGAAAGAAGGATTGGAAAACACATCGGTTTACGAATCGGGAGATGGTGCCTTGTTTCACTTTGTAGTGACGCAGCTTCCCGATTTGAAATGGCAACCGTCGGAGATTCTTTACACAAGTGGAAATGTGAGAATGCCACTTCAGATTTTAGTCAATAGTGATTCACAGATATTTCACAGAATCAAACCTGGTAAGGATTTTTGAGCTGATGGAAGACGTTTCGGATGGGTAGGCCGACCGAACGGAAGAGAGAGAGAACAGATATTCGAAACATTTAGATGCGTCGAGATTTGAACCAGCTCGTTCAGAGAAATCCTAAACAGAAGGTAGATTGATGGGAAAACTGGAAACCATCGTTGTTCGAAACAGCGTGAGAGAGCGCAAAATCACCAGCAAACTTAAACAGACAGGGTGAGCTAGTTGATAAGTGACTGATGTAAGTAGAGAAGACGTGCGTTGAAAAACACTCCTGAGTTGTTAATCCACAGTTTTTAACATTTACTGTCCACTGGTGTGCACTGGGTTTAGTTAAAAAGCAATCAGACTGTTATACTAATAAAGACATGGAACAACCAACAGTTTCCAGTGTGTGAAGTAAAAGAGACCGTGGGACATGATCGACTTCTGACGAACAGTCTAGAGAGGTGCATCGCACAAATTTAACCGATGCGTTTAAGGACTTACAAATATGGTGAATAAGGGAGGCGACAGCGTCCGAAGTGGACCTGTTAGATCTATAGGCAAACTGAAAAGGTTCGTTAGGAGGATACATAGAAGAACGTAGGCGTTTAAGTATAGCAGGCTCCGTCAGTTTAGGACCAGAATACGTTAGGGCGATGGGGCAAAAACGTTTTGCTAAAACAGTAGAACTGTTAGATCTTGGGATGGAAATAACTGATGGATATCCAACAGTCAGGGTTGGAAGAGGAGATTAATGACGAGTTAATTAGAGAAGTAAGTGCGTCTGTCAGAGCTACAGCACCATGCCTTAAAAGAGCTGAGGACAGACTGTCAGGACCAACTCCTGTGGTAATTTTCGTGTTATGGAGAACGTCGGGCACATCTTCCCCAGAAAAACTTACAAATTTCGTCTAATCATGCTGTCCAAATATGACTGGGGTATAAGTGGAAGCATGAATGAAACCATGAATGACTCTTTCCGCATCCGCAAAATTTTTCGCTTACTTCTCCTTTTCGCACAACAGTCGAATGACTTGTCATAAGAACCGATCAGTGTTACCACTCAGGATTTCAAGGAAAACAAATCAGAGTAGTTGGTAATAACTCCATCTAAAACGAAGCCGCCTCTGGTGGGAGAAACTTGGAGGTCAGTCAAATCAAACCCAGTCAGTAGTTGAATTCACCCACAATAATATGCAGACTATCCTCAAGAAGAGGAACAATAAATACTAGGAAAGAGTCGAAAAAGATGTGATACTGTATTGAGAGCTAGAAGGGGTGATATATAAGTTCGTTATGATTGTACTGGTTTGTCCAGTGAATGCATGATGACACTGTGTCACGAGACAGTCAGCTCCGTTTAGTGAGTATGTATAAGCAACTTCGGGCTTGCCAGACCAGGAGGAATTTACGCATGCTGCCAAACCGCCTCCAGTCTTCTTCTTCTTGTTCTTGTCCGAAATTCTCTCCTGCCGATGGAGTCTGAAGCTGTCTATCGACACGAGTGAATCAGTGATATCCGGATTCAATCAAGATTCGTGTATGCAGATGGCACATGTTTGAACATGAATCGGTGGTTGAAGTGCGAGGGACAGATCTAACATTTTCGTAAACAGAGATTGGATGTTGGTACTCAACACTGCTAGAATGGACAACTTGACCTGATGGGTGCATTTGAGAGCTTCCTGCCAGCCCGCACCATTGCTGCTTTTAGATGCATAAGAATATCTTTGAGGTGCAGCAATGCGTGATCCCAGTCTTTGGTGAGAAGCAATATGGATTTTAAACAACAATAAATCCGATCGACCGTAGCGGCGAACGCAGACCATAATCGAACCAAATATCCGACAAGAAAATAACGAAACACGGATGACATCGAAATGTAGCGCAGCTATTCAAAGAATGCGCATTTGGTATAGTTCAATGACTTCCGGTTACTTAATCAAATTATGCTATACTTCTAGCGTTGTTTACAAGATAATACGGATCTTGGGAAATGGCAGTTGAACTGACCTCAACAACTATTCTGGAGAAAGCACACGTTGGCGAACAGTCTCGTTTTCAGTGATTCGTACATCACGATATATATTTGGAAGATTTTTTTCTTACGAGGGATTTGATCGGTCAAAGAAAAATATAGTTGAGGAAGCGATTTGTGGTGTTGTGTGCATAACCCGAACACAGATGAACATGTTGTTTTAATTGTTTTGTAATCTGGGGTTTGTACTAGGACGGAGGGTCTTCGAATTTCCCCAAGTGTGCGCTGAAAAACAACTTGTGATTGCCCTTCAACTCTTCTGCACCACTCTTCGTCCTGGTGCAAATCGTAGACCACAAAACAATTAAAGCAACACGTTCTTGTGTATTCAGGTTATGCATATAACACCACGAATTCCTTCCCCAGCCATATTTTTATCTGACTAGTCTGAATATATCGTGTTTCAATAGTATGAATATGAATCACTGAAAACGAGTTTGTTCACCATATTGTGCTTTCTCAACTTGCGTTTTATCAGTGTGCTCAGTTGGAATTTTCGAGGAATTGTTCTTGATTCTCACGACATAGGCACGTTGACTGGGTAGCCAATAATTCTGTTGTTTGCATAAATCGGGGACAAACGAAATTGGTACCTTGCGCTAGGTCCCGGAGAAATCCCCGAACGAACTTGCTTTCAATGATTTCCTGGGTAAGTCATATGGACTAGGATTGCTTGGCCGATTGACTTCATGTTTCAAGAGCCTAATCAGGCCTTCTTATTTTAGGCTCTATATGGGTAGAAGAACATGCGGAAACAATTAAACACGTCTTTCATACTTACTAATGTGATCGGTGTGTTTGAAAATCGCATTTATCGCTGTCGCTAATTCTGACATCTTCAGCCGGTCGTCTCGACTACAGTCGAATCCCAGACCGCCTAATCAAGCGAGGACGATCAAATGACCTCTGGCCGTTCAACATGACAGTTTCCCATTTTTTTTTGCTCGTCACAATTAAATTGTTTATATTAGGTCCATACAAGACCGAGCCCATTGTGCGATCGTCCCCCGTCTAATGGGCACTAATGTCTATCCTTTAGGGTCTCAGCCAATGTTGTCCTCGCTCCCCTCTAACCGTCTAAGAAATCAGAACACCGTCAATCAGTTCGCGGTCTAGGGCACCCGGTGGACTTAGTACTTGCCCCTGGGCTTGCGGTCGGTCCAATTCTGAGGCCGTATGTTGTTCAATCGACGTCATCGGAGTTTGAAGGTCATTCTTGTTCTTCTGAGCATAGGCATTGCATCACCTCTGCGTGACTCATTGCACCAAACCAAGTGGTCTTGCACACCTCATATAGAATTGGAAGGTGATAAAGTCTGGGTTGGTGTCATTGTTGTTGCAAAACTTGCCAATTAAGGGAGGTATCAGATATTAATTATAGCCAAGCTAGTGACATGAAGCCCCGGTCTGTCAGATTCGGGCATAAACTGTGACTTCTTTTCTTTTATCTTTTACTTCCTTTATTAATGAAACAACAATGTGCATCGAGTTTCAGGAGGGGGCGAGGCCAGCAGAGGGCGTCCAAGTGGGGAAGCTGTCCGGCGGTGGGAGGATTCGAACCCACGACCTTCAAGTCCAAACGCCACGACCTCATCCGTTTGGCCAACCCCGGTTTTAAATATTTCAAATGCTGAAGCCTGAACAACCAACGGGATTGTCGTGCCGCGCTATTGTATCATCCGGGACAAGAAGGGAGCAACTCATGGGTCTAGACCATTCTGGTGGAGATTTCTGATTGATCGCGTAAATATTTTGAATGATGGCTAACGATCGTGGTAAACCAAATGTGGCACGATGGTACTTTGGTTTAATCCTGGTCAATGTGTACCCAGCCGACATGATGAACCAAGGGAAAACTACTTCTAGCTCCCTACCCCACTGCCCGTGTTCACTCGGAATCCCACGGCCAGCGGTGGCACGAAACAATTCTACTCTTGATTCCTCTTGTACAGACCGCAGAAACATGAATGACTTGGTCATTTCACTTTGCGTCATTCGCTGTTTCTTCAATTTCAACGTAGAGTTCACGGAATGTATCGAGGGCAAAATCTCCGGTTAAGATCCTTCAGAGGCAAACAGACAATAACTGGCAGAAAACCATTAAAGTGGATTAACTCTCTTTTTTGGGCAATAGAAACTCATGTGAATCATGAGGAGCGCTGATAGATGATGAGTATGTCTGGACATCACAAGTAGGCTCGTCGGAAATCCACCCCCGACTAAGCATAACTAATAATCAGGAGGAGGATGCAAGGCTGAGGTTACGAGACAGTGCTAACAGGGCAAAGCAGCTTCGTTACGGTTCGATGATTCACGTGACAGTGACAGGACACTGACGGAGGGCACCGGGGGAAAGGGGCTGGTTGGCAGGCCACCAATGTGAATAACGCACAGGCTAATGGTCTGAGTGACAGCGAGCCTAGGTAGGGCACCAACCAGTTGCTCTAATTATGGAACATGAAAAAGCGGTCGGATTTGTGACTAAACGTGGAGGCGAACGAGGAACGCGCCTGGTGTGATGACCAAGAAGAAGCAATGAGCCAGAGACGGAGGATGAAGGGGGATGGGAACCAGCTGACGAGCTGTATGCCTGAGATGAATGGAAGAAACAAACAGGCTGAGTGACCACAGGTCATTTCGAATGTTCCGCTTAATAAATTAGGATAGGGTTGAAATGTAATCAATGTAGGTGACTACAGTTAGCGCTGGCGATATACAGACAATAAAACTCTCAAATAACGGGCTTTGAAAAGTTGCACGTTCCGATTACGCATGGAAGGATAAAATGAATTCACCATCCACGAGCACTTCTAGTGTCAACCTAACGAGGGATTTTACAAGTACAAAGAGTATCGAAAAATAAAATACCGGGTACGTTTACCTGTCAAGCAGCAATAAGTGTGAAACGCATCGTACTAACGTAGAATTTTCCTTCTTTCAACTGCAAACCGCTTAATTTTTCACCTTTTTCAAACAGGAAATAAAAAAGGAAAAAACCTTCCATACACGGGAAAACAATTCAAAATATTCTCTTTTTTGGGTTCCACAACAAAGGCAGTCAGACAGTTCAGCCCATGAATGGAATTTGGATTCACAATTTTGGCGGTAAATTCCGTGTCGAGCAGTTTGCATGGATTTAGTCCATGTTCATCGGAAATAGATAAGAAAATCGAGATGAACTAGAGAAAATTGTACTATCTGCATCACAATAAGTACGGAGCTTGTAAGGCACAATCGAGTAGTGTGTATTCCGAGAAGTTTGGAGGAAAAATGCAGTTTAGTTGACGGTTGTTGAAGCTGTTATGAGTCATACGGATGAAGTGGTCTCATTTCATTGACGTCGATTGCCATACGATGGGTGCAGTGAGCGGGGACTCAAGAAAAAATCCGGGAAAGAGAGCCAGCTCTTTGTTCTAAAAATATCACTGTGGGTCTTTATCCCATGATGGGAAAACATAGAATTGCGCACACATCCTTCAGACAATTCGCGCAGTCCGTAGCCACGGCAAAATCGTCTCATGGAAATGCTGCAAATAAGGGTATACATAGAGCCAAATCTAATTGACGTCGTCTCGGTTGCACTGCGGTTAACAGTATTTAATCGTTTTCACATTCACTGCATTAATTACCACACAATAAGTTTACTAAATCCAATTCACCCTAACGATACAACAAGCGTTGAACGGCATCCCGAGTACCGAGACGACAAAAAAAACCCCACAATATATCAAGTCGTCTGCATGAGTAAGCCGGCACGCTGATTATCAAAGCCCATATTCCTATTCAACACGATGGGATTTGTGATTACTTTGGCTCTTCCGGAAATAAAGCACTCTGAGTATAGTCAATCTATCCAATGCGATGAAAAATTTAACTTTCGCACTGATTTTCTGCTCTACCTATCTGCACGATTTCGGTCCCGACAGAAGGCTTGTGAGCAGTGTCGTGAGATAATTCTTTAACCGGTTATCTGTGCACTCCTCGAAACCCGATACAAATCTGATGGACTCATCAGACGCACAAGTTCACCGGAAAATTCCAAACTAGTGAATG
>LUCM01006694.1:328587-342381 GCA_008360955.1 Fasciolopsis buskii
CCACAACCAACGATCAAACAGCTCTAACTCTCTCAAGCCCACATTTAGGACTGGACGAACAATGGGCGAAGAAAAAGAAGTTAAGGGTACAAATTCGTGTGATTGACGGTCATTCCGTTTCCGCTAGCGCGGTAACTCGATTCTAGAATGTTGTCGTAGAACTTTTGAGTTTCTGTTATCTGTAAAATTTAAGTGGCGTATTGTGATCCGGGAATTCCTTACTTACTAGTGCAATTGGTTTCATTTAAGACCAACGAATTCTGTGTCACTCAGCTTTCGATTGATTAGAATCAGTAGCTCCGTCCGGTGGGTTATAAGTAGATTTTGGAAGTTTCATTCGGGAATATAAATTTAATCACGAAAGATATTTACTGTCCTTATCCCATTCGTGGTCAGCGTTTCCTGTTAAAGTCAACTATCAATAGGAGTCGCATGCTATGCCCTAGCAGCCCGTAGCCGTGCAAATCAGTGACCGATGGTCGAAGTTCAACAAACCGTTGAGAGCCGGCCCGGCAACGTAATGGCTAAGGCTTTTCACTCAAAATCGTTCATCCCGTGTTTGCGTCCCAATTCGGGCACGGTGGATATGTACTGCTGATGACTCCTAACAAGGAAGAAGCAGATTTACAGTGTTCCCATGGTTTCTCAATGGTGAGTTGAGCGATGATATCACTTGGGGAATTATTTCAAGAAAGTCAATACAAACTGATTGCATGTAATATCTTTAGGACAGCAGCGAAACGACAATAGTAACACCAAAGGCAACACTATGGCATGACGTAAACGATGGAAGAGAGAACGCAGGAGCCCACGAACCTCTAACAACGGACTTCGATTTAATCGTGAACTGATAATGAGTTTACGTGGTTTAGTACGTCTAATCTGTCTGTTGTCATATTCTTCAAGGTGCTCTGTGCACCCAGGAAGCGTGACCGAAATATTTTTGCACAGGTAACACGATAGCAAGCAACTATCCCCTCTGATGATTTGCTGACACGTGGTAGTTCAGTCGAAATCTTCGGCCGCGCTTCCTATGAGACTTTTGCTCAGAAAATAGTGCCACACTAATACGATGAATGATCTGGTCTGTGGCCGTTGGAATGCTCACAAACTGATTCAAACAGGACGTCTGATCGTATTATGCAGCTGGGCGCAATCCGTCACGAGAACAATACTCAATGTAACCGCAGTATAATACGCCATTCGTGATTCTTTACTATCGATATGTTTTGTAAGTTAACTATTTGGCACTTTCGGGGAATAAAATTTCTCATCCACTGCACATTATATTCGAAGTTGGATTTGGACCAGACAAGGTCAGAACTTCATAAGCTGCTGTACCTTTGCGCACAAGTATAGTCTCGTGTGAACATCTCGTCACATTCTAGGTTGTCCTTACAACACAAAAGTGTCGCCAAGATTCATGCAAACACGGGCCGAAAACAATAGTGGATAAGCAATACGCATTGGCATTTATTCTAAAGTACAGTCTCGTGCACTTGTCTCTCGTACAAGCCAGACAAACTGCCCGTTTAATTAGCTAAACAATTCAAACGCTGGACGTTGCCGAATGAGATACGCGGCAAGCGTTCTCACTTCCGGTCAGCCAGTAATGCAAGGCTAACGACTTTTGTGGGAGACGGCGGAGGTAGGTATACTGAAAGTCTACCCAATGGGTTCAAAGACAAGTAAATCGGAAGTGCTCGGGACCCACTGCTGCTTATCACATTGCACTGGTCTGCCGCTTGTTGCTACTACTTAATTGTATTCGCCCACACAACAATCCGCGCATTACACGTGCGGCCGTCTTCTAATGCATTGGCCGGAACATCTGTTACCGGAAAAGACAACTATATGTGTCTGACTTTCAAAGACGATGACGTGACGTTAGATTCATATCATAAAACTGTACTCCTTAGAATGAAATCTGAAGTCACGAGACCAGGCATTCCCTTATGAACACACACATACTTTTTTACGCACTGACTTAAGTCAGTTCGTATGATTTTTAAAGTATGCATCTTCATGATACAACCTATGAATTTAATTCGCTTATGAACCGTTGCCACATCTATTCAACCTCGATATTGTTCTCACACTGTCACGCAGACAATTCGCGCTTCATATTTTCATTAGCTTTCCATTATTATAATTTCTAATCTGTCATGACAGGCGATTGTGAACACCAAGCATTTATGGGCAACACCAGTTATAGAAACAAGTCAACGAAACAGGACGTTAGAAAAAAGAGTAATAAATCAAAATTTCACAAAGGAAGATAATTTATTTTTAACATTTGATAAAAAATTAGAGTTCTTGAAACAGTTAAAAGCATCAAGACTGACGACCATTTTTAGCGACAGTTGTACTGTAGTTATGACTAAAACCTGATCACTATATCCATCATCGATCAGACGAGCATATGAAGAAACTTACTTCATGCTTATTTGTCCCTCAAGTTTGTCACCCTGGTTCTTGTTGCACCCCTTGACCTGAATCCATTCATCCAATCCCAACGGTAGAACGCACTGGCGAACCTCAGTCCACACCATATCATCAAATTTCTTGTCCGATTCGATGATTGCATTTGTGCCTTGAACTTAAAAGTCTACCAGAGAGCCGAGCCTAATGATTTATACTTTGTCCATCAAGACTTAGCTAAAACTTGTTATGCTATAACCACGGGTAGACCTTTGGATAGGTTCCCGTAGTCGAACTAATGCCAAACTGCCTGCAACAATCCGAGATCCGTGAATGTCAGGTTGCTCAATTCTGCAACTAACGGTGTTCCATAACTGAAATATCCAATCACCATTCGACATGGACCCAAAGCCCAAAAAGGAAAGCAGGCAAAATACAAGTGCATGAGCGGCAGCCATGCTCGGGCTCGAATCCCGTCGGGGTCGAGGACATTTCACAGTGGAGTCAATTCCGTATCTGCCAAAATCGCCCAAACAAACTATCAAACTTCATCCAGCAACCGAATCGTTCCTGCATCACGCAATGGGCGATCCGAGATGTTCCGACCTCTCGCAGGCCACGGCAACAATTCATATTCTCTTGGTTTTTGCTCGATGCACTCTGTAGGTCATACCCAAAGCCTTCGTCGTAATTAGGCTACCTGCAGAGAAGTCATCTATGAGTAGGGGTCGATCGCTGTGAGGTAACGGACAGTAACCGTGCAAATCAGTGACGGATAGGTGCAACATCATGTGGTGAAGTTCAACGAACCGTTCAGAGCCTGCCCGGTAGCGTAATGGCTAAGGCGTTCGACTCAGAATCGTTCGTCCTTGTTCGGGTTGGCGTCCCAGTTCGGGCGCGGTGGATATGCACTGCTGATGATTCCTAACAAGGATGAACACGCTGTTACAAGTGTATCCATGTTTCTTTTATGGTGATTGGTGACTGCTATCACCATGTGGAACTTTTAATATATAATATTATATATATAATTTGGACTAACCTACGCCAGAAGTGTCATAGGAGGAATTCTGGTTGCGGAATATTCGCTTTTCACCATCTCGAACGGCTACTATTCTGACTGGCTGGTGATGGTTTCAAGTGAAAAAGAAACTGTCAGATGAATTGCACACATGTGCATTGCTTTTAGTTTGACTTACACTATTGTGTTCGCTTTAGGAATGAGTCAAAGAAATCAGAATGTTATCCGAAAGTATCGATTATTTACCAGTTGAGATTACATGTGATATGGCTGCAGTGTCCCGAATAGCATGCTTTTCGCATACCGTCGCACACACTCCATGCACACATCAATACAAACTCTCCCTGATAGCTAATCTGACCAAATATAAGGCCAAGCGCAACTTAAACGCCTTGCTCGATCCTCTAGCCCTTTTACGAACAGTTCGGGAATGCCGACAAGCGTCACTATAACAGTTTTTAAATTGTAACATTAAGTCATTATACGGATTTGCCCATCCTGTATCGTTCCTTTGCTTTCCAAGTGGTACAATATATTCGTTCATTCATTTTTTCTTTTGATATCTCTGTTCTATGGGTCGCGGCTTTATTCACACAACGTATATTTAAAAAGACAGTCATCCAATCTGTCTTTCATTCGACATCTATTATTGCTCAGCCGGTCATTTGAATAATAAATCTATTGATTAATCGGTAAATGCAGAGGCTGTAGTCGGATCTAACCGTCACATTCCGCGGAATAGCTTGGAGGCGGCACCGTCAAGATTTGATGAATTTCTGTATGTTAATTATCTCTCGCCAAGTCACTTATTTTGTTCGACTCAATCTGTAGGAGACTGTGTGCAAGGTAACCCGACGAAGAGGCCGGATACAAAAGGAAGAATATCAATGAAGCTCTGTTTTTGCTCGCCAACTAGCTAATGTGGCTGACACTGATTCAGCTAACTGTTCCACATACATGCACGCCTGCATACATACGTACATAATGGCGTACATCACACGTACATGTTAACACGCCTACACACACATACGTGCAGCATATACACATATACATTGGTTTGGCGTCCTGTATGACTTTTGAGTGATGAAGTCCGAAAGAAATACGATTTATAATCATTGATTTCTATATTAGTAATCGTTGACCTCCACTCCACAGTAAAATTTCCTTGACATTAGGATAAGAAATCCCGATCGGTTTTGTCTTTCGGAAATGCTTACATCGAAAAGCTAGTTGATAACAGTTTCATTTGAACTTCTGACGTGAAAAGATATATCCGGTTGATGTTAGACAGGTTTTTTGTAGACTCTTAACTGTTGCAATCGATCTGTAAGAATCAGTACGAGTTCAATTCACAATACCATAGCAGTCTGTAAACCCGTTATGTATTCCTAAGACATCCTGTCAGGGTATGATGATTAATGTGTGCAATAAATTTTCGTCGTGAACGCGTAGGTGGAACCACCATGGGTCATTTCTCACCAATTCTGATGTTTGTTTGATTGAATTCGAAACATTGACAGGTTTTGGTCAGGTATGACAGGATCACGACCGCTTCTGATCAGTAAAGTACGCAGTGTGGAGGGCATCAACATTTCAAGCAATTATGCGGCTCCTCAGTACTAAAATAGCTTTCAAAACTCAGAAGCCATTCGTCACACGTCACAGACTAGCGGTTATTCAATCCTATAAACTAGATTATTCATTTCACGATAAAAAGGAATATAAAGAAGCAAAGAAAATTTGACAGAAAATTTCCTGGTTATCCTATCAGAATTTATGTGATCAAAGATCTCGTTCGATTAATGCGCGCTTGGATTGGATTTTTGTGAATCGCTGCCAAAATGCAGTCGGCTTTGGCTTACCAGCCGTGACCAACGTAACAGACAGGTTAGACTGTTTCCAATTGCCGAGTCCACTGTTATATACGGGTGAAAACCTTCGCCACACCAAGGGGAATAGTTACATCAACTTTCTTGTAGCCTCTTTAATATGAGGCACCGACATATCACGTGAATAGCCTCAGGCAATTCTACAAAATCTGTTATCGAAAGATGGGGGTTATCTTCTGCTCAAAAATCACTCCTCAATTATTACGACTTTGCTTATTCGTCGTACACCGGGCAAGACCAGATAGTCTCGTATGCACACACACACAGATAAATGTCATTTCAATTATTTTCTGAAATGAAACATGCACTAATCAGAACACATACTGAAGGTATTCATGAACCCATTTCAGTAGTTCAGGTTGCAGATCGTGGACATGGCAAATAGCTGAGCTGTGGATCGAACTGCCTTGCGAATTCCCATTCAGGTCGATTGAATAGGCCAACACATATGATGAGGCCAGCGAAGGATTAGTGGAAAAGTACACCGCAAGACGGCGGGAACGATCCGACAAACAGCCAGTTGACTCGTCCAACAAAGGATTAGACTAATGAACGTCAGTACTTATCTAACTATGTATACATTTCGGTTTCTAATGGCATTCAGCCTTCCTTGATAAACAACACGCCTCATTTGTACAGAAGTTTGAATAACAACCAATTTGTCCCAATCACAGAAACACCGTTAGGGACAAAAACAAAACCGAAACAAGACAAGACATATGAAATGAACGTCATCATTCCTCATCAGTTGCTTTGCTCATTCGAAATGTTGACAAACCAACAAAGCGTAAATCGAACTTGATTCCGCGCCGGGTTGAGAATTTTCCATTCTGACGTGCAATGATGGTCGGCAAGTATTTCCATTCCCTGGACTACATCACATGGGCACCACCGGACAAAAGGACAAAACATAACTACCTTCGATTATTTCCTTGTTAAGCTAGTGTAAACTTTGTCACAACTTGACTCGATTATGAAAAATGAAATTACGCTGCTTTTGTCCGTTCGGATCGGTTCGCTGCCGTCAGACGGGATTAATGATAGTCATCAATTAGGTAGGTATTAGTAGCGGGCGATACTTTGACCGAGTGCCCAATTCTGTCAGTTAAGCCAACGTGTCTGGGAAAGGACGCGGGTGGTGGCAAGCATATTATTTATCCCAAAACAAACAAAAATTTTGACAAGCAATGAAAAAATAAATTCCCCAGTGAAGCAATCACCACTTAATTCAACACCCTAGGTCAATTTAAGTCACAATTATCCCAAATGGAGCAGATCAGTTCTATCTGTCACCCAGTTTTTGTGAATCAAAAAGCGAACACATGAGAAAGCTTCGTTTAAAAAGACTATAAAAAAATAAGTATCCAGTTTCGCTTGATCCATCAATGACAACGGTGAGAACGTGAATTGTGAGAGCTGAAAAAGCGGAATGTCAGTTCGTTGTTGTGAGGATGTGACTGGGTCCGGCACCAGTAGTTTACCAATGGTGACTGATTCTTCGTTATCCTAAACCGTTTTCATTGCAGTGGGTATTGTAATTGTAGTGGTAGTGGTAGTAGTATTAGTAGTCATAGTAGTAGTAGTAGTAGTAGTAGTAGTAGTAGTAGTAGTAGTAGCGGTCATTTTTGTTACCGTTGTTAACTTGCACGTATGCTTGAACGTCAGACTGATCATGAAATCACGAAGATGCGTGAGATGAGGATGATCTCAGTTGGTTCAATGTAATTTCGAATCATATTCATCAAACAACTTTGAGTCGAACGTCTTAGCCATTACGCTAGCGGGCAGGCTCTCAACAGTTTGTTGAACATCACCAAATGAGGATGTTGTACATATCCGTCACTGATTTGTAAGGCCACGGACCGCTAGCTCACAGCATTCTCACAGAAGACTTCTCTGCAAGTAGCCTAAGGCTTTGGACATGACCAACACAACTTGACTACTCGATAGGTATTGGTAGTAGGAGATTGTTTTCATGAAATAATTCAACACGTGGTATCAACGCTCAGCTCACCTTTATCGAGCAGCTGTTTCGAGTTAAATTTGAATTTCTCAACCGACTGTCACCGCAATCTTCATTGGCTGGTTTTCTATGCGGCTGGCGCGACATTGGGCTTGATTGTTACTTGCACGTTGATTTACGTTTATTTATTCACATCTACGATTCAATTTCGTATTTGAACAGCAATAATGGCTAATTTAGTATTCCAAATTATCTATTTACATTGCTCTTTCATTCAAGCACTTCCGGAGAAATATGAATCACAAAGCAAATTTGGAAAGCAAATCAATGCGGATTCGAAAATGTTTCTTCTGGATAGATACAAGCATCATTGACTCGAAGAAGCATTGTGCGTATGACGATTGGATGACGTGGTAAGTTACCATCACGTTTGCTGAAACAGAACTACGAAGCGTGATGCGACTGAACCAAAGCCCAGACATTTAGGTATCACCATTGGGCCGTCTCGCGTTTTCTGTGTCACAGACGGCCAGCTATGGAATTTTTTTAAGTCAGTCGACTTAGTATTTCATTATCAGTCTTGAGAGACCAAAACACTTGATTATTTCGTGACTCATCTCATCCGATAACCGAATCTCGATTGTAAGCCAGACTACTTTTGGTTTTTTTTTTACTTTCGCGGCTGTATCCACTCCACTCCACCCCCAGGCCCCTGTCAGTTGGATTAAAACAGTAAACACATGAACCATAGTAACGTAGAAGGCGCATATTTAGGAGTGTGGTTAACCTTCATGGTTTGTTTTTGTCCAACACTACACAGAATCAGGTGAAAATGGAGTTGGCTATGTTTACGGGAAAAGGTTATGAAATGGCGGTTTTGGAACACTGGATCGAAGCTTATTCAGAGTGATTTTTTGCTGGTTAGTGCATATCTTAAATTATGCGAAACAGTACAGGTAAGTCAAGCAACTAACGCTGTTCATGGAGCCCGGATTGAGTGGAATTTTCCCAGTAATTTTTTCTTATCCCGTTTACTAAATGACAAATGTATAATAGTTCAAGAAGGGGGCCTCAACTGGAGGGATGACCGACGGCGGGAGGAGTCGAATCCGCGACTTTCTTGTCCAGATGCCAGCGGTTAATCCCTTGACTATGGACAGTAGAACGCGTTAAGATAACCACTTTTAAGAAACGTCTGATCTACACGTAAGTACCATTACCTAGATGCTGCAGCCTCTTACGTGAGTTTCGAATAATCCCTAATTTAATCTTATAAAGCTGGATCCGTTGATTAAGTCGGACCTAGTTGTGAATAAACGTTTACCACTGCCACGTCACGGGAATGTATTTAGGCGTTAAGTGGAATCGGCTCTACGTGCATCTCTCACAAAAATCGCAAGGATATAACGCGAAAAGATGGTCTGGTCGCATTCGAATGAGGTTAATACTTTTTCAGCGTCATAGAGGGCAAAGTTGGAAATTGATCCTCCTCCACTACTATTACTACTACTACTACCACCAATACTACTACTACTACTACTAGTATTACTACTAGTACTACTAGAATTGTTAGTGCCCAATGGAAGACTGCCTTGAAGCACCACTGGATCAAATGATTTTGGACGAGCTTAAACTCATTTGAACGTAATAAACATATTCAGTTGATCGATGCCAAACACGTTTCCGTCTTCTTGTTCATCTCATACCCCGTTGCTTCATGTTTCTTCAGGCTTTTATCGTTGGTCTACTTCCTTTTATGATATCTCTATCGTCTTTTTGTATTGCCTTTCTCCGAAATATAGCTCTAGATTTGTGCTGCACTGAGGAGTTACATACTGCCCAGACGCAACATCACCACACCGCAACTGCCTACTAGTGTTACAACTACATGCATTATGTTGTGTAGTGGCTGGAGGTCATAAAATAATCGGGAATCATTTCAGCGCAGGTATAGGTTCTGACTCCCCCTAAGCGATTCGCCTAATATAAGAGGCGAATACTGTTAGCTTATTTAATACTAATTCTTCGGACACTGGCGATGAAATGTGCGTGACCTTCGTCTGCTCAGTGTGTTTAGATAATAGAAGCAAGCAAATAGACGAAATTCACCGAGGTGCACGGTAGCTAATTTCCCGGTACCCCTGAGATTTGGCCTTTCGGCACATGGGCGTTGTTTCCGCCTATCCGCACATCTGGGTGACTGTTTTTGGGCACAAGGCGCACCCTGTACACCATCGGTAAAGATAAGGACAACGAACAACACAAAGGATTATTTACTTAGGCTGTGAGTTGTCACAACGGGGATTAGACAAAAGTCACTTGCAATATGGTCCATCGCCTGTCACTCCCCGGGGCAGACAAAGACCAAGTTGGCAAGTCTTCTACACGCAAGTTTGAGCATTTGGCCATAAACATTGATTCCTCGAAAAGCAATGATAAACAAAAACGGTAAGATATGCGACCTATCAACACCAACAAAAACAAACGTTTGTATGGTCACCGATGGAAGTACTAGTGGAAAGAAAAAAAATCAATGAAGTACTAGTAAGGAAAAATAATTCACCTAAATGAGGGGATACGTGTGAATGGAGCACCTGTTGCATGGGGCAAATCTCTTACATGTCATCGATAATATTTTGACTAACAAAACTAGGACAATTTTGGCCCCGACAAATGAGTCCCGTCTTTTAGGAATACATTATTTGCTGAACTATTTCAATAGGAAATTCCACGGAAAACGGCTGCGATTCTGTTCGAATTCAACCAGCCTGTTTGAATAGACGAAAAGCACCTCACTTTCGAAATACCCGAAGCATTGTACATTAGGCCGGTTGTTCTACAATTTTCACCATGTAGCATATGAGCCGGGGTACCTAGGCATGACATAGGCGCATTAACCCGTCACGGTGGTCGAATATGCGACTGTGCACCGAAATAAAACCATCGGCAAAATAGGCCGGATTGCGACATTTGGCCGACTAGGACCACTGATGTTGCTTCAGTAGTCCAATCAGAAGTGTGATGAACTTCGGCTGTGCTTTATGGTGCTGGGATCATGCTAGTTTTAGTCCCCTCAGAAATGCACTCACCAAAACATCAATTCGGTGTTCCTGTTGGAATGACAAAATTATAGGTGCAGTGGTCAAACGTATTCTCAGGCTAAAAACCGGTACAACAGATGGGTTGCGCCTACTCGCTCCAACCAGGTCATGTGATTCCGGTGCTCGGTTGTTCAGGCTGGCCTTCGGTTAGATAGCACCCAGTGATCGATTTTGATTGTTCGTCTCTCCAAATCGCCTATCTGTCCACTCCAAAACTATCTTAACTATCCTTTGTCGAGTTCAACAAGACGAAAATGGGCAACTGTTCCTATTTGTTCATTTCCCTCCCGTATGTAAAACAGTCACACATTTATAAAGTATTAGTTTAGTAATAAAAGAACTGGAGAGACGAAAAATTTCTAAAAAAAATCATAATATTTCGCCAAATTTTTCGGTAGTCAAAAGTGGATATTTTTCACGGAAGATGAGTTCAATGCCTGAGTATCTTTTCCATCCCATAGTGCATTACATAATTTGATGAATCATGTTTCACTCAATGGTAATCGTTTCAAAACATCTGAGATTATTTAATGATGGTCCGAAAATCAACACTAGCGCGACTTTGTTAACTGGTCGAACACCTCCCGGATTTGCCTCGCAGTCCAGTTGGCAGACCATAGTCTCTCGAATGATGCTTGAGTTGTATCTAAACATGAGTTAGAACATTGCCGAGTTCGAAAACTCTCACCGTTTCGAGTCATTTGCGTATGCTTCCTTAGCAAAACATTTTATGTAAAATCACAATGTTTACGTGGACACTTTTGAATAAAACTGATAACTCATTTCCCAGTTTCGATAAACATGAATGTTTGCGTATTGATCAGTCCTTTTGTTCCGCATTTGCTATCTTACCCATCGTCTTACGTGTTCTCCGATGATCACACCGAATGCTGGTAGGCGGCAACCACCATTTAGAAATAAGGGGAATAGAATGTTTTTGTACAAGGCATAAGACAACTCACCAGGGAAGTTGGTCGAGTATAGTGGGAATATGCATCGGATGGATGAAACTGATAGGTTTGATTCCGTCCAGACAATTCCCGTCCCATTTTTGGTAGACCAGAGGCACTCTGCCTGTCTGGAATGAACGAGTGGTGATTTGTTTGCCATACTGTTTAGTCTTGTCTGACAAGGAATAAAAAATATCCCATCTGACTGGCCGAAGGTCCTGATTAAACTTCGGCAAACTTGCAGACGCTGAATGGTTTATGCGTTTAAGATAACCAATGCGACCCAGCGCGCGCACGCACATATTAGTCACGTGGCCTCATGAGACCATATCCACATTTGATACAGACTAGCTATTCGCACCGTTCCCACTCAGGCAGATTTGCAACAAAGGTATCAAAAGTAGGAGCCAGACCATAGTCGTATGGTCGTGGGATGGACGCAGATCGTGTGAGGGAGTTCGAATGAGACAGAGTTGCGAATTAAACATGACAAATAGGAATAAACTGGTCACCTAGCTGTATCGATACAAACCAACATGACCAAGTGGTTGAGATTTTGTAAAAGAACCACAAAATGTTACCGCTGAACTGGAATGGTCGCTAGTAGCAAGACCTTTCTCTCTGGACATTGTTCTTCTCTAAGGGCGAGCTAGTCCACCTTCCAGTGAGTTTCTTTACTCGGTTGTAATTCGATGATGAACAACTCTGCATATATCCATTAGGACAGAGGGGTAAAACTATCGTTACATTGAGCTTAAGTTGTGTGATAATGGTCCATCAAAGGGACAGATCCTCCTATACGGGACACAGACAAAGGAAATTGGCAATTGCCCAATACAATTCAGGAGTTGAATCGTAGGGATTTCTGAGAGAAACATGATCTTAAATGGGCCGTATTTGGATCCACTGGTTTGCCTGTGATCCAATGCCGATGATAACTTATGTACAATAAACGGGGAGGTAGAAATTCCAATCGAAATGAGACGATCAAGTATCGAATGTCAAATTTTAACCGCTTTCAACCTCTCGCAAAAAATTTTGCAAATAAACGCACGTGAAACCGTGACCCACGGTGTACGTGTCACGAGAAAGAGTAGTGATCAGAAAAAGGCGATCATGCAGATTTTCCAAGGTAAAATGAGACCGCTGAACGTAACACGTCATCAGTAGTTTCGTGATGATATTTCGAACCAACCAGAACCAGTCAGAATTCCCGATTACTTCCTATGGCCACTAGTTGTTGTTACCAAGATGCACGGTACACACCAACTGTAATACACATCAAAATTATTTTTGCGAATATTTTGGAGCTGTAGATAGCTACAGGACTAATAAAAGCACATGCAAATGCCTCAGCATGGTCTAAGGTCAGTACCTTGGGTTCCGAGTTAACTGTATGCCATGAGCACTGTTTGGATCACTGCCAAATGATCGTTGATCTCAAATGGCCTCCCCTCGGAAAAGGACACCTGGCGTCAAATCATGTAAAGCAGTTCCAGTGAAATGCGACGACGAAGGCGAATGTCCGGCACCTACTAGTTGTTCGAGTGATTTTTGTAATCATTCTAGTGAAGGTGGTTAAACGTTCCTACCAATCGAGTCGCAGACGGCGAACGAAGCATGTTGCACTGAATTCATCGGAATCTGTGACGAAGGCGTGTACTGGGCACCCGCGATGTTTGGCTCCATTCCAACGGGGCGCGAACCAACCCCTCACTCACTGGCTCCCAGAGGGCTACAAGATGCTCAAATCGTCCTAACCCTTCAGAGGTTAGACCATTTGACCAGGGTCCGCAAAGACAGCCCTTTAATTCGGTTTGAGTGACCGGACGGTATTATGCCTACCAACGGATTACGGCTCCCTAAGGCCAACCGATTATATGACGTTGGAGAATTGAATATTTAAGACGTATAAAAATTTACACAACATTTCATTTTCTTTTCCCTTTCTCGTTCAATTTTTTCGTCATTTGCCGTTGCTCTGCGTGACATATTACCTTCACTCCAACTTGGGCCAAATATACGTACAACTACAAAAGTATTCCCGAGTTTCAAAAATGGGAAGCTTCAGATTCTGCCAGTATGGAGCAAGGGCGATTGATGATCCTAAGGGTCCACAATCAAAACCCTTAATTATCCAAACGCTATGCTCGCAAAGCAACGTGACGGGAAGCATGGGTTCCGTAACCTGACACGGATCGGCGGTTGATTACTCCGTTCAAATGTCTTTCTGAGGAGACTATGCTTAGGTTTACTATTACTCCCTGCCTAAGTCGGTGCTATCTGTCTACCTAACTGTCTATCTATCCATCCATCCATCCATCCATCCATCCATTCATCTATCTTTCTATGTATCTATCTATCTATCTGTCTATCTGTCTATCTATCTATCTATCTATCTATCTATCCATCTATCTATCCATCTGTCCATCAGTATATATATATATAT
>LUCM01006694.1:343777-383979 GCA_008360955.1 Fasciolopsis buskii
TATCTATCTATCTATCTATCTATCTATCTATCTATCTATCTATCTATCTATCTATCTATCTGTCTATCTATCTATCTATCTATCTATCTATCTATATATCTATCTATCTATCTATCTATCTATCTGTCTATCTATCTATCTATCTATCTATCTATCTATCTATCTATCTATCTATCTATCTATCTATCTATCCATCTATCTATCCATCTGTCCATCAGTATATATATATATATATATGTGTTTGTGTGTCAGATACTCGTTGAATATATGTATAGGTGGACATAAGTGCTCATTAAAATCAGAAGGGAGAAAATGACTTGTGCTCGAGGCTTGGAATTTTGGTCACTGTAGTCCAATCTCGACGTGCCTCCAATCTCTTTGGTTTCGATCACATAAATTTTGAAAATTTATCGTTTGATAGAAAACAGTGGCGAGTATGTAGATGTCCAGCCGAAAGCCAACTATTCGGTTGAATTCAGTTTCCCTAGACAAAGTGCTCTGGTTTTCCTCGCCATCTCACGTCGCCATCTGCCCAATCAGAAAAAAAGAATGAGGAGTAGCGAAGACAGACGAATAGTAAGTTAGGGAAGTATACAGAAGAAATTTTTGGAGTGCATGAACGCTACTCACTGCGGTATTCAGCCATATCACCTGTTTGCCTCCAACCGTGGCTTCGGGGCAACTCATGGTTCTCGGGCTGGAAATTTAGATAAAACATGCAGCAGGAAGTTCACTGGTTAATGTTTTCATACTTTTCACCCACTTCATCTACTGGCCACCCCGAACCATTCTCCACCCATTACCTGGTTCGAAGAAAAGCACACAATGGGTTAGGCAATCGTTCTGTGGACACCAGCAAAGCATGTCCCAATCATGTTAGCCTATTGTGATTATGCCTTTTCTGAAGACGTATCCCTAGGAGCCATTACGTTGCACCCAACTTCTCAGTCACCGACAGAATTATCCCATAATATTTCACCAGTACTAGGAAAAGAGCTGTGTTCAAACACCGAAGACTTCTCATGTCGTCTCCTCTTAATGGTCTTGTTCCGGAACCACAGGGTAATCCCAGCATCACAGCCGCTGCCCACACTAAGCTTTTGCTTGCATGCAGAAATTGAATGGGTGAAATGAATTTCCCAAAGTACCAAAGCATTGCACGGTCGACTGAATGGACTATTGACTTGAGATCAAGCAGGGCAGATATCTAGGGTCTTCGGAACAAGTGGTGCATTCTAGGGCTTGTCGCAAAGTTAATGTGTCATCAACACAATCCCAAGAGGAACGGAAACCAGCTCCGTTCTCAACCGTGCAATTTTTACGGGCATGAGATAACCGGCAGAGGATAATACCCGAGAACATTTTCAGTACGATGCTTCCGAAACGAATTTGTCTGTGGAATTTGCATGAATATTTGTCTCCTTTCTTGTAAATCCGTGCAGTCACCGATTCACACCAGTCATCAGGAATTTGTTCCCTTTCGCAGACTGATCCCAAGAGTTTTGTTACCTCCTGTGTTAACACAGCCGCCATCCTTGGAGATGCATGGCTACAGTCCATCTGGTCCACTTCCCTTATGCCTATTCAAAAACCCCATCTTCCTAATTACCTTCATTTAGGATGGACTCGTGTCCGCTTGCATTGGATCACCTGCAGGAATAATGGGAAGACCTACTGTGGCCGTGGGACATTGAACTACTCGCTTAAGTTTATGCCCGAATTGCCAGCTGACTGTCCCGAGAGTAGGTCAGCGTGTCTTTGGATTCCTTAATCACCTCGATTATCCTCAGCTTCCGTTTACCAGCGTAGAATCCTCTAGGTTTGGGATTCCACAGGCCGGTTGCATCAGAGTTTACCCTGTCTCAGACCATACTGATGGTCGACTAGGGGACGTGAGAATTGATAAAATAAAAGTATACGACAGTCACACGGGTACAGCAGCGTTTGGAATGGCAGCAGAGCAGATGACAGTCAGTATTATAAAACTGGTGGTAAATATAAATATTAACCTAAACTGAGACTGAACGTGCATAAACGACACTCTTTCTGGGCAGTGCGGGATGCATCAAGAAGTCAATGACCGTATAACTGAAGAAAGTGCATGAAACAGAATTAGCTTACAGTCGGGCATCAGCAAGACCAGGTAACTGAACTATGTTCGAAAATCAAAATGCGAACATTCGTGCTAATTGGAGATCAAATAAGGGTAATAGCCTATTGAATGTGAGGTGTGCGATCGGAATCATGGGGATGGTGACATTTAAACAGGAATGGGTACACTTCCAAGGGTGTAAAAAGATACGTATGGGGGCGAAGCATGTGTGAAATAATGATGAGTTCTCGAATAGCGTGAAACTGCACTTAGCAACGAGACTAACATTGATACGTCGGAATATGCAAACTGTAGAGAATAAACTGTCAGGATAGAAAGAAGACCATACAACGCTGAAAACAGCTTAAAATGAAGCTTTCCAGTCAAGGCCAAAAGTACTACGCTAATAAGGCTTCAGGAAAGAAGCCGTTTTCGATGACCGATGGGAATCGGCAATCATTTTCTTGATCACTTGGAGAGGGTTGCTACTGTATTCGATATCTGCAGCTTTTTTAATTCCTCGGGTTCCCTTTTTCACCACTTCTCCCGGTCATTTCTCAGACTCCTGGTCAGTTGACGTTTCAGAGATCTAAACAAATCAATTCACACTGTATTCGAGGGGTTGAATCTCCGAGATTCCGACAGAAAAACTGAAATCGAGGATATCCATCTTTTCCGAGATTCGGGTGGTAAAGAGAACTGTGTGACGGTTAATGCTGAGTGCAGGGCCTCTTTCGTCTGTTCACAATGTTCTCTTGGATCTTGGACATTCAGTTCAGACGATAGCCGCATTCAGAGTTTCCATCAGAAATGAAGACCTAGAATCAGCCGTGCAGGACCAGTGATTTTCGGGTTGGTTTAGACACAGACTACAGGCGAACAAAAGCGAGCACGGACCAAAGCACGATCTGAGTCCATAGCTGTGGACCGGAATGATAGGCAATACTCAAATGATCCGCGCCCCCGTTGACCGACGGCAACGTGATTGATCTGAGTCAAACACTGCGAGGGCGAAGGGGTACAATAAGTGAGTCAAAGTAGCTTTCTATGACAAGAATTAATGTGTCGCCAAGAGCGGTCATAGGACGAACTGTGGAAGTGTGAGTGAACAAGGCATTTTAGATGCTTGGACGTCCAGATTTTGCTTCGTCATAGGCTATGCATGGCTCCATATCACTGTCTTCCATTAGTCTTGTTTCATACTGAAATCCCCTTGAAATTTCTTCCGACAGGTGAGTTGAAATCGTTGCCATCACGAATCGCACGGATTATGGTGCAGCCCCAACCTGTTGCGTTCTATTCCAATTTGTGTGCCTTGTTTGTCAGTGGGCTGAATCAGTTAGTTATTTTTCTGAATTTTTCCCTTACCTGTAACCGGATTGGTTCACATGCAGCTTAGACGACCGATCGGGCAGGATCATGGATACAAAGATGACTGTCGGGATTCGTAGCTAATCGGAACGTATATTCAAAACACGAACAGACTGCGAATTCACGGGCGATTACTGCAGGGCAAACAGTGCATTATAGACCTTTACGCATTGGTATTGGTAATCTTCACGTAGCATGCGGACTCATTCGAAACCCTGTCTTCAATCACCACTTCTGAATTGCCTTCTCGGTCCGCTTTATCAAGATATTCGTGATCTTTATTCTTCCAGCTATTAGAGACCTTGAAAATGGAAGTAAATGGAAATGTATTAGGGGGAGCGGTCCATATGTTTCGTCGCTTTAAGCAGCCTTGAAATAACTTGATATGTGTCTAGAAACACATTGGAAATAACATCTTTTATTCGGAAAACATCGATGGACACAGTATCTAACAAACCGCACATTTGTCTCGTACACTGGTCTCGATCTTTTTCTTCGCGACATCCCGTTACATGAACGCAGATTCAGTCGTACTGCCTTTAACTTTCGTTAACCTGGATGTTAATCCGATTTGGAACTACAAGGTGTAGTGACGTGTAGTGAAACAACGAATCCAGTCACAATCACATGTGAATTCGGAACAAAATTCCATATTATTATGGAGACAAATGATGAAGTAAAATGGAAATTTTTGGCTTCCATCATAAAATGAAATGTGCAGTTCAGCGGTTCTCGTGAGGCTGTGGTAGCTAATCTTGGAGTTCTGATCACAATTATTTCATCACCAATCGAAGTGACGTTGTTACTGAGACGCTACGCCAACTCCAGATGGTAAAAGTACCAATGATCAAAAGTATGTCTATGTATTCAGTACATTTTGAGATGTAACCGAAAACAAGCATGTAACTGAATGATCTCGGGCGTTCAAACTGAAGAGCAGTTTTAGGATTACGGACATACGAAAGTCAGATTTGTCAGCTGGTGAACTAGGGTGGTACTCGCAAAGACAACACGGAATGTAGAGTCATGGAAAACGACGCCTGTTTCAAATGTGTCTGAGCATTAGCAGTGCCCGACGACGGGCAAAATATTGGACAAACGAGCAGACAGGGACATCGTGATCATCCTTGCAAAGGAATTTGGTGACGGGATTACGTCGACACCCACAATGTGTTCTGTGGTCGGGATCCGAAGTGTGTGGTCCAGCGAATCATAAATTTTTATCTTTTTAATTTCCTTTTTAAGGAAATAACAATGCACATCATTTCTCAAGAAGGGAGCCTCGGCCAACATAGGAATGTCAAGTGGGGAAGTTGATCGACTGTGGGAGGATTCGAACCCGCGACTTTATCCGTCCGGCCATCCACCGGTCAAACCTAATTAGGAGGAACAGATCCGAGTGTGAACTTAATAACCGGTGTATGAAGTTCCGGACTACGTTGATTAAAGTTCCCGCTGAGCCGAGTAATTATGTTTCCCTCTCTCAGGTGTTTGTTCCATGCCTCTTTGCTTTGGTTGCATTTGTTACCTTCCATGAATTGACTCGGTTGTTCAGATCAATTCCTTTCGTAAATTTCGAGCCCCCATTCTAGCTTGTTTGTTCACAGCTCACAAAGACTTCTGTGGTCCATTCTCGAACGGACACGGTGACTACTGTTTGGATAAGACTAACCCGCTGGTCTTGACAATTATCGACATATGAACATTTGTCATTCGCACACATGCCTTCAGATCCCTCTGTCATCTCCCCCTCCTCGATGTCCAAACAGGTCATATTATCACTTGAACTAAGTTTGCACTTTTCCGTTTTATCTTCATTCGAACATCTGTCCTCTTTGTATTGGTTTCGGCCTTGGCTTCATTTACAATATTCAATCATTCTCTAATGTGGCACTCGCCACCCCCATTTATCTGTCGAAAGCCAGGGAAGTTTGAGCATTAGGACAAATCGCTTCTGAGCCCACGGGGAGAGGGTTCTATAAACGGATATATACTGCTTCGTCTGTGTTTAGAATGTTCTTGATGATGTGCTCCTAACGTTGCCGATTATGCGAAAAGCACTTATCGCGTTCACGGGCGATTTGATTCGGCGGGTTGTGAACACACTGCGTTAGAACTTAGGTTAACAGTTCCTATGGTCAACCAAGCCGGGTGATGTTCACTGAACGCGATCGAACAAATGCCTGGTCAGGCGGCCAGTTTGCCTAGTCTCACAGGAATTTGTGCAAGCAGAATAAGGGTGCAGAATCTAGCAATCTGTCCTTTAGTTGTAAACATGATCGGTTTGAATATGAGTACAATTTGTAATTGGGCAGCAAAGAATGCTCTTCTGTTTGGACTTGACAGTCTTCGTTGGATAATTTCCACCTCGGTGTCACTTTTGCAAGGCAAAAGAGTATATACGGGCTTCTAATTTTTCTTCTTACTTCGCGTGTTTTCCGATAAGGTCAAACATCCTGCGGGATCAGTCCACCCGTTTGTCACATATGACGGTGGGTAAAATGTAGCAAGCACATACGGCACCACTGGTTGGTTTGGAATCGCGAATCATCCCGTGGAGAGCGTTGAGTATTTGACTTCGTCCTCAAATTTTAGTGGAAACATTTATGCCTTGAAAAGACCACGAGTGATCCGTCCCGAGTAAAGGCTATTTGAGACGAACCGTCATTTGGATGTATTTTGTGAGGTGATCAGGCCCAGTAGCCAGCCCGGAGGCACTCACTCACGAATATGATGAGGCATTTTGAGGTATTATCGTTGTCATGAAATGATTCACCGTGTGATATCATGGCTCAACTCACCGTAAAGAAACCATGGAAGCACTGTACAGCTGTTTCATCCAGCTTGTTAGGAATCATCAGAAGCAGTGCATATCCACCGCGCCCGAACTGGGACGCGAACCCGAACAAGGACGAACGATTCTGAGTCGAACACCTTAGCCATTACGCTGCCGGGCAGGCTCTGAACAGTTTGTTGAACTTCACCACATGATGTTGCACCTATCCGTCGCCGCTACAATCGATCGGATTTATTGTTGTTTAAAATCCGTATTGCTTCTCACCATAGACTGGGATCACGCATTGCTGCACCTCGAAGATATTCTTATCCATCTAAAAGCAGCAATGGTGCGGGCTGGCAGGCAGCTCTCAAATGCACCCATCAGGCCAAGATGTCCATTCTAGCAGTGTTGAGTACCAACATCCAATCTCTGTTTACGAAAATGTTAGATCTTTCCCTCGCACTTCAACCACCGATTCATGTTCAAACATGTGCCATCTGCATACACGAATCGTGATTGAATCCGGATATCACTGATTCACTCGTGTCGATAGACAGCTTCAGACTCCATCGGCAGGAGAGCATTTCGGACAAAAAGAAGAAGAAGACTGGAGGCGGTTTGGCAGCATGCGTAAATTCCTCCTGGTCTGGCAAGTCCGAAGTTGCTTATACATACTCGCTAAGCGGAGCTGACTGTCTCGTGACACAGTGTCATCATGGATTCACTGGACAAGCCAGTACCCTCATAACGAAACTGTATATTACCCGTTTTAGCTCGCACCAAAATATCACGTATTTTTCGACTCTTTCGTAGTACTTATTGTTCCTCTTCTTGAGGATAGTCTGCATATTATTGTNTTCGCCTTTCTAGACTATTCGTCGACATTTGATTCTGTCCCACGGTCTCTTCTACTTTACAAAGTAGAACATCTGGTTGTTCCACGCCTTTATTAGTATAACAGTCTGATTACTTTACTAACCGAACCCAATGCACACGAATGGACGGTACAGTTTCAAAACCATTGAATAACAACTCAAGAGTGCCACAGGGTGCCATTCTTTCACTGTTTCTTTTCTCTAATTGCATCAGTGACTTATCTACTAGCTCTCCCTGTCATCTGTTTAAGTTTGCTGATGTTGCTCTCTCCCAAGCCGTTTCGAACAACGATGATTTTCAAGTTTTTCCAACAACCTATCTTCTGTTCACGATTGCTCTGCACGAGTTGGTTGAAATCTCAACACCCCCCTGAATGTTGCAATGTCTGTTCTCTATCTCCCCCTCCCTCGATCGGCCTACCCAACCGAAACGTCTTCCACCAACTCAAATACAATTGGCAGAATTTATTTTCTGAAAAATCGAAGAGTTACCATTGATAAAAATCTGAAGTGGACTTCTCACATTTTCACCTGTGTAAAGAACCTCCGTTGGTTATCATTACAAATCAGGAAGCTAGAACAGTAGAAAGAGAACCAAAGCGCCATCTCCCGATTTGTATACCAATGTTTTTTTTCTAACCCTTCTTTACTGCTCTCCAGTTATACATTACTTAGAAAAGACCTCACCAGAGACTATCAATTATTAGTCGTGTGTCCTTCATACCACTAGCTTAGTTGTCCTTCAAACTATATGATCAGCACTTATCAACATGTGAGAAATTTGCTCACAAAATTTTTTCAGATTCCACGCATTCTCTGCGTGTGGTCGTTATCATATTTCAACGTGATCAGCATCTTTTCTTTCCATACATTGTAGAGTCAATTTCTATAGGAAATCCATTGTCCCATATTTAGCACGCATTTTGACAAAACGTGACTCTGTTTCGGCCGATTTCCTGAGCAACCTATCATGTTGTGCTCCGATTATTTCGCATTTTTACAAGGCGATGAGTGTAAATTTTTTCCTAATTTACTTCTTCCCTTATGGTTTTTGACTGAAATCATACATTATTCTTTGTACGCAATTGTCTATACAATACACGTCTATACAATACACGTCTATACAATACACGTCTATACAATACACGTCTATACAATGCAACAATCCTTTGAGCCACGAGGACCGTATTCTCGAAGAACGGAATTCTCAAACACAGCAGACGTGCTGGTTTGAAAGTTAACCGGAAATTATTCCAGCCTCGCCTCGTTACCACTTGGGGTCTTTTTTATCTACGGGTTCTTCCGGATTACGAATAAGAGTAAACTGGGGATTAGGTCTTGTGTCGCCAATTAGGTCTCTCACCAGGAATTGTTGCAAACACACTTTCTTTTGGCTTTAACACTTCTACTATCTAGGAAGGGGGGAGATTAAGAACGGAATCATTTTTTGATGAGATGACATAAACGTGGACAGATTCCAATGTGTAAGTAAATGAGTCAACTGACTGGCGGTTCTACGTGCCTGAAATTTCAACTGCATGACCGCGAACCAATTCCCTCGATCATGCGGGCACAAGTTTGGACATGACAGCTAATATAAGTTAGCTAATGGCGTATGATGTCTTGGTTTGCCCCTGCGTTTTGAGTGGCAGTAACATCCAGAAATGTATATAGTGTTGTGTAATGGGTACTCCCCTATCCCATTTCTGTTCTTTGGTCAGTCAACCATGTATCTAGATGAGTATCGTTTACCTCCATCAATTCACGCAGGAACTACCCAGCGGAACTGGCACAAAATCTCGTTATATTAAATGAAAATATCGCTTATTTATAGACTATTTTACTTGCATATTTGCCCGTGACTGATATTACTTTATCGGTTGTCCGAGTCGAGCTCTCATTGGTCAACCTGGTTTGACGCTTTCCACTTGATTTGGCTCCTGTAACTTCGTTGTTGAATCCCGGCCGCTCATCCTGATTGGTCAGCACAACTCACAATAAGATCACAGTTCTGGTCCCCGCACTGTCAGCTAGCAGCTAGTAGCGAATGCGGTAATGTGGTCTAATCTGGTCTTGCCTTCTTTAGTCGCCCACTTTCTGATGGCTTCGGATTTTATCCACGACTGTGTATTGATTGTGATTTGTCTAGCGCGGTCCACCATCGCGTAACCTTTGACAAGTGTCTACCAGATTCAGACGCAAGGTCGAATAAACCCCCGTCTCCGCACACGCATTTTGTGTAAGGGAAAGAACACGAAGAAATCGCGGACCACCACCCCGGGTACGCTGAAATTCGGAATCGGATTCACTAACCCAGAGTACATTTTAATAAGTGATCTCCGACCATCTTTTCTGCCAGACCCTGAAACCGTAATTCGACGAAGTTTCTATGGATGACAGGAATAAAAACACTCAGACCTGATGCGGAAAATGATTTGTGCACATCACAGCATTGCCAAGATAATATATGAAATGACAGACTCCAGTAAAAATACTTTAAAAGCTCCCGAGAACACTAGATGAAGTAGGTGATTACAGATACCGCGTTTGATGATGCTAAACCAATTAAATAATTGCCACAAAATCAAAATCAAAAATCAATGCTGATGCCACAGAAACTGATTTCCGACAACAGTCGATCAATACCATTTCAGTCTTATCTTTGATTGCATATTCGTATCTTTCCGAAATTAATCACTTATTCAACTGGCATCTTATACTTTGTTATGGTTCTCTTTCTGCAGCATTTGATAATCGCAAAACAGGTAAAAGATATTTGATTTGTTCCCATTCAACCGCTGAAAAAAAACAATGAAAATGAAGCCACAGCGGCATAAAAACCAGTGGTTTATCACTGTCGTGTATCGGGGACATATATTGGCACACCTTTGATAGATTGTATGACAAACAAACACAGTCGACTGATACATGTACAGAAACACAAGCACCTAAGACTTATTAACCGAGTCCGTCTAAATCAACACAGATTATCGTCCGCCGACTCAGATCCGTTGTTCGAGAACTGAGTCATCCGCCTGGGAGTTGTGTTCGTGTGCTTCGCGGCCCATGGCTAAATGTGCCGGATACACGCGTATGACTCTGGTACCAGCACTCACGGTACTGCCAAAGAATGTTTTCTGCTCGATCACCAAGCACAGATTCAGCCACGAGCATTGTACGCCTCACTAAAAAAACGGAACTACTTCTACATGATTTGACGTCTGCCTAACGAAAAAAACAGTTCAAATTTTGCTTACATTTTGAAACTACCATCAGTACTCACGGACGGAGCACATAATCCAGTGGGACCGGCGAAAACGAGAACCATAATCTCGAATGAACAGAGCTGGTGAACTCGGGGACACGGAGCATCCGGTAGCTTGCTAAATTATTTCGAAGCGGAATGTCATATACTCTGAATCGAGCGAATAGTTGCAATGCAACTGGGTTTTGGATTTCTTCACCCATTCCACTACCTCTTAATGACTTCATTCATTCGTGACTGAGGTCGGTTTGAATGTTTTTTCTATTCATATACATTGACTTGATAATCGATTTAGAATCAGAGGTCAACGACGTTACTATTGGTTCACGACTGAAAATCATCTCTAGTTTGCCGCTGAGTGACCGGGGCAATCAAAAATTGCAGGTTTAATACGTAATTAGTAGGGTCACGTACAGACTTTTGCTGGATATTTACGTTGAGCTTGCTTGGAAATCACAAATCTGAGTCGGCCAAAGTTTCGCTGTAGACGGCCAGCCAATCAGAACCCTGATGAAAGACGAAGGTGAAGTTGAATTGCGTCAAACATTATTGGCCCGAATATATTCCACCAATCAGAGTTTCTCCGATTTTTAATATAAAAGAATGAGTTCGAAACAGAACTGCTGTGAGCCTCTCATTGTCTTTGGTTGAGTGTTTCGGGTCGGAGACAATCCAGCGCTTATTAGTAGTCCGTATCCTTGCTTACCGCGAGTGACTTGAATTCTGTATTACTATTTCACACACAGATCCTACGAAATCTCAATATTCTATTGAATTATGTCCTAACTAGTGAGCAGTTTAGTGACATCCACAGGTGTGATACAATTCGCATAACCGATAGTCTAATCAATGCATCATACCAGATTTGGTGCACTTTTGTGCTTCTAATGATGCTTTTTAGCTCTACTTTGGTTAGTAAGTAGATCATAGGCGAAAATACATGTGGTGCACACTGTCATCCGCTTTGCTGACCGCCTAATTTGATTTTTATTTCGTTATTGGTAATTAGCTTAGACAAATTAACTGGCAAGAAATTCGGTAAAGATTCTCGAGAAAAAGATATTCGCTGGGATATTTACTTTTGTTTATCTAAATTTGTTCATCCGAAACGATCAATCGAACGAGGCGGTGTGATAGTCAGTCGGCCAGCCTGATTCGGACAGAAATTGAAATGAGATAGTAAGGTTTAATTTAAAGGTCACTGAACACCAACAATGAGTGCCAATGGAAGGGCAACTTGGACTAATGATAATTTGGAACTTGTACGGTCACTTGCTACCGGTATGTTCTGGAATGGTTCGGATTTAAACTACTCGTCTGCAAGTAACGAAAAAGTTATAACAGCTGGAAAACAAGTTAGGATCTATTTTCAAATTATATGTTTACATGCAAATTACCAAGAATCATCATTGAGAAACTATTTTCACATCAGCGGTACTTGGAACGTGTAGATTGCACGGGGGTTTATCATACAAATATATCGGGAACTTATTGAATACAAAAAGTGGTAATAATAAATTTTAAGGTAAAGGAAAGAAACAAATTCTCTGTTCGTTATAAAGCTGATTGTCTATGATATTGATCTTAAAATTCAGTATTGAATGCTCTCGGAAAGAATGTGGTCTAATGAATCAATGAGTGATTTTCTAATCTTGAGATTACTGAACTTGGTATTTAAGTTGTGAACTTTTCATCAGTTAGCAAGATGACATGGTCACTGCGCTCTCATTACTAATTGTAATAAACCCTAACTACAGATAACAAAGGAAGCTTTTTGAATTTTTTGAAAATTGTGACGCCACTTTTGATGAATTGATCAATATTTCGATGTTTAGATGTCTCTTGACAGTTCGAATCTTGTGCCTCCGATCACATCAGCATTGGATAACATTTAAATTGACGAGGTCTCGTTTCCCAATATCTAGGCATTTGTTATATTATGTTGTAAGTGAATTGAAAGATCCCTGTTAGGACAACAAAACAAGGCACCGAAGTTTCTCGGAAAAGAGTTGCAAACATCACGACCTTGAGTGAAAGTACAGAAACTAAATCGGACTTCTTGTGTGACGTCTCAGAAAGCCACAACAAATCTCATTAAGCCCCATCATCAACATCATCGCTCAGCGTTAAACAACAAGGCAAGCCTCACTGACCGCTGTCTTTCCCCAGAGTTGCACATTTACATAAAAAGAGTGAATATCCAAGATGAACAGGGAGTGGACCTACACAGGCGGGAAAAGAAAAGACTCTGCTGTAGGCAACACACGGAACACAGTCTAACTGTACAAACATACAGTCATTCTGATTCGACAGAAAATGACGACATGATGGCCATTGCACACAATTCACTGCCATATCCTTCAATATCTTCAGCCAGCTGGTTGACGAGTCCTTAGGACCCGAAGTCCAGTTAATAAGCTTAACGTGCTACATCTACACTATTGGGGTTAGGATGATGGCATGCAGTCTGGGCACCGCAGTACCAAATGTAGCAAATAGTTTTCACAGATTTTTCAATTCGGAAGCTTAATTCCGAACATCGTTCACCTACTTCTAAGAATTACCCTTTAGCTTAACTTTGAATCTGTTCCGCCTGTGTAGGTGAAACGTTCTTTCTCTCTTCGCTTTTATTTTGACATATACAACGTAGTGACCACTCGTCTTAAAAGTATTCAAACAAAGTTTACATGATTATTAGAGCAAGGGCTTAAAACTTTTTAGACTATTCATTTTGTGTCAAAAGAATGACTGTCTGTATATTTTGACATCGTGAATAACGGACCCCCACTGGTTGTCATCTGCCCTCGGTATGGCATCCGCTTGACCTTCCTAAATTAGTGTGAAAAGCGGTCCTGACATGTGATCCTTGAAACGCGGCAATTGCGGACGAAACTTATCAGAAGACCGTCGACGTTTTGCACACCAGTGTCCTCCTAGTAACGCCTGAATGTGATGGGAAGACTGCAGCAGTAATCCAGAGGATAGATGCAGGGAGTTGGATGGTAGAGGTCAATTGTTAGACTAAGCATTGGGGTTGAATAAGCGAATATGTTTGGGACAGTTGCTACTCAGGTCCATTTAGTGGCAATCTCGCTATGGGCGGTCTTCCGAGACAGGCAATATTTGAAAGGTGGGTCAAGGTGATCAGTCCATGGCGTGGCCAAAACCTGTACAAATCCGAATCTGCGGTCTGATCCAAGAAGGTCGAGTCAGATTATCCGGTTGTGGTTCGCGCAATCCGAGGCTGTTAAAGACCTTAGGCGATATGGCTAAATGCCTTAGTCGGTGGAGTCCTACCATCTGAAATGTCTCCCAATTTCAACCATCTTTATGACTTAAGATCCTTGAATTCCATTTAACTATTATTCAATGCTGCGAGATAGCAACCCCAACACGAGCATATTGGTGCAAGCTTGATGGTTGTATGTTTTATCTTTTTGTCCTCTTTATTAGTGAAATAATAGTGTACATCATCTCTCAGGAGAAAGCAACGGCCAAAAGCCGGCTGCAAAGTAGAGAGGTTCGCCGACATTGGAAGAATTCGGACACGCCCTCCAAATATCAAGAATATCTATCTATCTATCTATCTATCTATCTATCTATCTATCTATCTATCTATCTATCTATCTATCTATCTATCTATCTAATCTATCTATCTATGTATCTAATCTATTGTCTATCTATCTATCTATCTATCTATCTATCTATCTATCTATCTATCTATCTATCTATCTGTCTCTATGAATATATATATATATGTAAATCTGAAAATATCTCCCTCCCAGTTCATTGCCCCATCTGACCTACTGGGGCTTTAAATTTTTCTAACAATCCAGGTTTCAGAGTTAGGCTGCCAGTCCCTCTTCTGGTGTAGCGGGTACATGGCAGGCTCCATTAACTGTAGCCATGCATCCAGCAAGCCGTAGAACATACGTGTATAGTGTGAATATCAAATCCACAACCAAATTAATTCCATCCCACTATACCGTCATAAGATTGCTTCGGCTAAAAGTAACAACTGGGTACGATGCGATTAGATGAAATTGGGTAACTGTAGGTTTAATTTCAACGTGGGGAGTACTACTGACGTGGTTAACAACTGGGACTCATTACAAGTTAACCGTCTTTAGTGATGACCGACCAAGAGTCAGTTGTGAAATCCAAACGGCTGTATCCCCACTTCAAATCGGAAGGCCAATTAGCCACCAGTGCCGTTCGTTGCCACTTTAAGCGTGCCACGTAGGAGTTGATTCAGTTGTTTGGGTCTCTTACTGGAACTAAACTGGAATTATTCACCGGAAAACGGTTTAATTTGAAGCCGCTCTGGAAATGGTGTAGATTTCCAGGTGGGTTTGCGTAATGTACTAAAACTATAAAGAGAATCGCTTCTATTGAGTGGTTCATACCCGGAAGCATGGGCGAAATAGGAAAGGTTTGATCGCGTAGCCCGCAGGGTCAACTGCGCTAACGAAAGGAACAAGGAAAACCGGCAACCACGATCATTAACGTCCCCGAATGGATCAGGCATGGCTACGATTGGGTGCTCACCGGATTGCCACCTAGTTACAGATTAGTGGATCCGAAATTTCGAGAGACCTGGGAAGCGAAGACTTCCTCGATCATTGGACTTATGCTGAATGGGTGTTGGGCAAGACTAACAAATTGAGCGATAGTAGCTTTAAGGGGAGTGAAATAAAATATGCGTCCAAGAGTGAATGTTAGTTGCTGAACCGGAGAAGAAGCACAAACACAAACACACAAGCGCGCTCGTTTTAATCCATCTGTGATACTACAAACTGGGACAATAAACGATTAAAAAGCACAACCACGACGTCCAAATCGTAAACGGTACGAAAATGTACAAATACGGTGTGGTGTCTTTTTTTAACGAGTCATGCACAATCCTCGTACAATATGTCCAAACGATAGACCATATGGTTCACATAGACTTGTGCATTAATGTCTATTGACCATCTGGTTCGTTAACCATTATTTGGATTTCTATACTATTTCATTGCCTATCCAATCCAGGATGATGGGACACGCAGTCGGATGATAATTGTCCTTGTGTAACGCATCTCCTCCCCCCTCCTCAGTCTCCCGTAGACATATCGAAGGCGGTTGGCGGGTGGGTTTGGGTTGGTTAGGGTAGGGGGTACGAAACAGGCAAAAATCCAAGCACATCAATCACTTACTCCCGGATTAATCGGATTTGGGTGGAAAAATAAGCCTAGCATCCGTCGGCTCTAGCACACGTCGTTCCCGAGCAAACAGAGTGGGGATGCAGACTTTCAAAGAGTACATCAATGCAAAGTTCTGAATAGAAAACGAAACAAACAAACAGCAACAACAAAGCAATAATAATGTGCAGCTAATCTCGAAAACGAGTCTCGTTGAGTATGCACGGTAGCCATGGGGGTACAGATCTGAATTTTATCCTATTGACTGATCGAAAAAGCAGCACAGATTTTGACTGACTGTAAGTAACGGTTGGCGAAAATCCCCGATTGTCTACTTAGTGCTCTCTCTCTTTCGCGCTATCGGTTTGTTCGCTTCACATAAATAACCGGACCACGGAACGAGAATTTTCATAGCTGGATAGTCAACAATTGTCAGGAGATGAATGCCTTACTGTTGTTGTCCCGTCATGCACTCTGATCGGTTCCTAAATAAAATATCACCAAAACAGCATCAGTATGTATTATTGATAAATTGACTCAGCAGAGGGTCTCGGTTGAAAAAATTTCGCGCCGCTCTTTGTTTTATCGGTTAAATTTACGTCTAGCAATAAGAGGAGATAGAGCGAAAAGTTATCTCACCCTTTTGTACTTCTATGAGGTGGAAACCAATCAATGTTGGTTGAAGCAATCGTTCCATTTCATGCCTTCCTTGCGTCTCTGGACATAGTCTTGTCAAGATTCTGGAACTTCTTCTTGTAACAAGAACGTCAGTCTCGTTTGCTAATCGAATACAATCTAGGGACTGGAATATCCCGATTAGGGTCGGTCAGTTTGAGATCTGGGCTGCTTGTAGACCATGGAATCACAGAACACCATTCGGCTTCAGGTACCTGTGCTCTGCTAAATTCTGCTTCGTCGTGCTGAAAAAACATTTCTTTGAATGTCTATCCCCCTTCATTATGCCAGTGTGAAAAACGGATGATCAGCATACTGTTCTAAGTCAGCCTGGACAATGTCCATACGCTAGGCTGTTTTACGCAGACATTGTCCACGAACCGCGGTCCCACCGAGGTCAGACTTCGACAGAGTTTTGACTGTCCAACATGATGACCATCACCCGATTTGAAGGTGTTCATCGATTGCTAATGATATGAATAATTTTACATTAAAATTACTACGTACATGACAAAATTCTTATAGGAATCGATGATCGGTTTGGCGATCAACTCTGTCTGTCACTTATTGTCATTCGAACTGATCATCTGAGCCCATTGACGAAAATTGAAATAGAACAAAAACCTATCTGTATATCCGTATTTCCTTTTAAAAACTCTGCACAAACATTCATACACCTCACACGTATTTGAAATCTTTTGGGAGAACATTACCAGTCTGACTATTGGAATGAAATTGCACGAAATGCTTTGTTATCAAACATTTCAAGTTCAACGCAAAGTCCAAATTAGTGAATAAGCGTTAGGTGAATTTCTTTCCGTCGCACTGATCGTCTCCCCACCAAGTCATGACAGAGATTCGGACTACGTTTAATTACACCGTAACAAGGTGGATAGGTTGCATAGGTTCCGAATAGTTCTCTCTAGAAGATAGGAATGATTAACTTTCTTTGTGATTAATCAGAATACGAGTCAAAACATTTTGGCAAAATGCCAATTTTATCGGCGGAAAATGTTATGCAGCCGGCACCAACCCGTGTGTCTGACTCCCGGCGTATCGGAGCCAGAAACTGAGTATCTAGACAAGACTAGGGAATGACATGATCATTTGTGGACAGAAAATTCGCGCCTGACATATGATGCATGACATTTGCAGATTGGTTGACTGCCCAATATGTTCGACCTTTTGTGGTCAAATGTTCTCGAGTGCATGTACTTTATTGATTGTCGGAGCCTGTCAGGAGCCTGTTGGAAATGTAAATCCAAGGATAGCGAACTTCCCTCCTTTATTCCCAGAAAAAAACCCTTTTAGTCACACAAGTTAACCTATTAGTCGGTGAAACGCGCGCAACACAACTAATTACATCGAAGTTTCTCGCATCTACTCTGACTGTTTCCTGTCTTCCCTTAACACTGATGTGATGACTCCATTACTCTGCGTATGGGAGACGGTGAGGGGGTGGGGGAGTGGAGGACGAAAAGTTGGCGACAGTCACATGCGCATGTGGAGCGGCGGTGGCAAAATCCAGACATCGGTGACCACAGACTGTGCAAACGCCAGCGAAAGAACCAGCACAACTAAACCAATGGGGCGATTTCCTCAGCCACAGAACATGAAACCTAGAGTCTCTCGGCTAGCGTTAACCTTTAGGATGAAGATGTATGGTCTCCTGAGCGAAGAAAGTTTTCCGAGTTTCTCATACTACTTGCAAGTAGCCATATTTTCTTGGTTCACGTAGTATGTGCAGTGACGGAGCTCCCATTTCCCCAGCAGCACACGACCACTAGCGAGTTCATTGCAACTTCTGTTCGACACTCTCTGATCCAGTCATCGCCACATTGGTAGATCCTTTTATTAGTTTGGATTCCATTTGAATCATTGGTCATGTGCATGGATGAGGCATCCGCGAAATGGGAGCAATATCCGCGAAATCCATCGTATGATCCAAGGAGAAATTTTGTTTCCCTTTCATCTTTACCCATTATTCTTCGATTGTTCTGCTCATCACAGATGTTTCAGATGTTTTCACTTTATTGATCTTTTCTGTTTGCAGTATATATATATATATATATATATATTAATTCGATCAGATTGGAGTTGACCAAAATAGTTTGTAAGGGAAGGAGGGGGATGTCGAATGCTTACTTATCAATAATCCACCTTGAACGTTTTTTTCCTAATTTTTCGTTTAGTGAGATTCTCGATAAATCCCCTCCAAGTGACTTCAAGTACCGCCCTAATGAACTCGGATAGGTGGATTTTCTGTGTGAACAAGCAAAACGTGCCTTTGTAAAGGGACATCAATCGAAACAGCGATTAAGATATGCGGTTTGATAAAGACGCATAAGTGCTAGCGTTGGAGATGTGTACTGCGATCACTGTATCCAACTATGGAGCGCGTTGAAAGGTGAGAAAAAACTTTGGAGACGGCACCGTGAAGACAGAGTTTTGCGTTGGATTGTCACAGGGTTCAAAGCGTCTTTTTTTGAACGATGATGTTCAAGGTAATTCAGATGCAGCGTAAAACAAAACGCTTTTAAAGATTTGATAATACGATTGGAATTGCCTCCTTACAAATCAAAAAGGAACCGTTTTGACTACTTGGTCCAGTTATACTTTTGGTAGAGTCGGACCGCGTCAGCTCAACCATTCGTATTTTGTAGGAAGACCTTTTTAAGATGTACCTACTTACCACCAGTCACTATCACGACTCATGAAAAACGACGTGGGGCAGAGCTCACAGTTCATCAGGAATTTGTAATTCCATGATCAGTGAGATAGGAGATAGTAGAATAAGGTAAACATAGACAAAATAAACGGACCTAGATTGTATGACAGATACCACATCCGCTTTCCCATCAGACGTTTTCATGCTGCAGAATAGTGACTGTTCTCCTGGAGGACTCCGATTTTATTTGTGTATGTGATATTTGTCAGAGAACAGCTAATCATGTGACTGAAACTTTTTTTTTAGCTTTTCGATCACTGACATTAGTATTTAGTTGGCGAAATCTTTATCACTGGCCCGAGTGACATCCGGAGTGTGCCAGCGGTAGTCTTTGTACTCGCACCCATGTTTTAGTTAATCTCAATCTGTGATTCGACTTTGGCATTCGGCAGAAGTTTACCATGTTCGGGAACGTATTGGTTTATTCTGTAATACTGAAATATGAAATTGTTAAAACTGAAATGGGCCAAGTCATAGGAACAAGGGAAGTGAGAAGCTATTTATCAAGTCTGACATGTTCAATTCTAGTTCGTGGCTTAGTGCACCGTTTAGACACGTGATGGGTAAATTAAGGACCATTCCAAACGCAATATCGATCAACATCCGTCTTTTGCCATCCACGTGATGTAACAGGGACCTTTCAAAAATCAGACACCGCCTGTTTCCGTACTGGAAATGTTTGCGTTATATATCTGCCTTTATTTATTACTTTAATTGTCGGAATGTGATCATTTTAAAACCGAGTTTTGTAAGAGCTATTTTGAAATGGCCGATCCCCGTGGAAACTTTGATTACATATCCGAGCCCAAGGCAACGATAACGAACATCCCGGGGGATGTTAAGCATAAATCATCGATATAACTACCTATTGTCATTCCGTCCAGAGATAGCAATTTTCGTGACAAAATACCAATAATGTTGTTAATTAGGTTTTAAAAATTACATACACTTTACTGGTTTCATCAAAAGGAAATATCACACCAGTTGGACTATGACAAGACGTTCCAGATCGTTTACATATCACAGCGTGAAACTGTTTACTTTGTTCGAGGTGATAATCCGTTGCACAGACCAAATGGACTGTGTCGTGGCATTATCTGTATCATCTGGATGTGTGTACATTTGTTTTAAAAAAAGTCTCCCTCTTCGTTCGTTCGTTCGATCGATCGATCGATCCTTCGTTCGTTTACCCCAACAAGTAAACGATGGCGTCGAATTTCATCCAAACTATAGAATGCACAGACAATAGTAATAATCACTTGGAAAAAAAATGCATTAGTTTACCAAAAAATACCACACAATTTGGCTGTCTGTATTTTCCTATGACAAACAGTTTTAACAAACCGCTTGTTGGAATGTTGGTAATTGGTGTGAGATACCACGTTAAATTTCCCCTTCTTGAATCCGGTTCGTTTTTTTGAGAAAACATAACCGAATTTTGGAGTTTTTTATCTCTACAGTAAGTGATAACCCCATTTTTCGAATATATCGAGGACATGCAAATACTGTGTCTTGATAAGCTGCCCCAAGTCACGTGCCATAACCCAACTTCTTTCTTGTTCTCTCCCATTTTGTTGATTCATCGTAAAATATATAGCTACAAATCTCAAAGCACCATTGGTCAGGTATTAGGTACTCTCGTGCAATAACGATGATATAAGCTCAAATTGTAAATAAGGAATCTATATGGATCGCAGATATCTAGTAGTAAGATTTCTTTTTTTTCAATCGCTTTTACTTCTTTTATTAATGAAACAACAGGCTGTATTTTTTCAGCACGGGGTGGGGGCACAGGAGATGCTAACCGGAGGATGATTCGTACCCGTGATCTTCAGGTTGAAAAAAATTGCCTGACTCCCGTTTCTCAAATTTTGTAACTCCATTGCTAGAAGTATGTCATGCATACATATGAAATGACAAGCTTTCCCAAAAAGCATACGATGGTTTATGCAGCTATTGCCGGTCGTCAGGTCTGGAAATTCGGTACTCTCCTCCTAGTCACTCCTTCCCTCCCACACACAAATACCGCGAGGTGGCTCGTCTGAATTCCTTTAGGGTTTCTTTTCCTGCTATTTCTAAAGATGGTGCAGCTCAACGGCAGTTAAAACTGTCTGCTATCTCCATCGTATTATACGATTGTCATCCAAACTAATAATCCAATTTGCTTTTTAGTCATAAAATCTGAATTAAGCACAGGCGATGTTCACGTGAACATAAGATGTTTGAATAATCCCACAGAACACATTGAGAAACAGAACATGGTGAACAAGCTCTTTTTTACTCATACCAATATATAATACTAAATAGGGTTGCAGATGGATCATTCTATGGTTATTCATTTATCTGCTGCTGTAGGACTAGGTATATTGTCCGCACGACCAAGCATTTGTTCGATCACGTACGTAAATACCAAGACCTATTAAGATACTCACCAGCGTGGTGTTCATACCTTGTCGAGTCAAATCACTCAGTGAACGTGACAAGTGCTTTTCGCACCATCTACAAAATTAGGAGCAGACAATCAAGAACTGTCAAGTGTCGCATCTTGAATGCAGCCAAAACCGTATCTATCCGAAAGTAAGATACTCGAGCACGCGGAAATGAAACAAACGTCCAACCACTTCAGCCATTCAGCCCAAATGTATGGCCGTCACGTGATACTGACCGCCTCATATAGATTTACGCTCGCCTTAGAAAACAGTTCACAAATTCGTAAAAAGCACCTGGTTATTATTGCAAGTGACTGTAAAGCAAACTTTGGTAAAAAAAATTCAATGTAGTTGACGAATAACGCAAAACAAACTACATTCTGGATGATACTGGGTCTGACGACCGAAAAGACGATTCCTTTTCTTTGACCTACCGGTTCCAAACCTTGAACTAATCACGAGGCTCTTGAAGAACGGTCCAGTTCACAATAATCTCCCCGGACGTTTTTGTCAACGGATTATCGGTGTGATTATTTGTCTTGTACGTGATCATTCTGTACACTGTCCAAGTATCTACAGAATTTCGCTAAATGCGCTTCATAGAGGATTTGCTAGCGACAGATACGGGGTTTTTCCAACGGTCATCCGTCGAGAACAAACTAAAGATGTCGCAAAAAATACAGGTACTAAAATATGAATAAAATATATAGAGTATTTTAGTGATATGCGGAAGGTGGCCGAAGACGTGTCCAACCTAGACAGCCCACTGACTAGAATAGCGCAAATTAAATGGTCTAAGAATGGTCAGAAAATGAATTCCTTATTTGGTTGATTGTTAATTTTTCTTTGTGACTTTGTGGTTCATCCCCGGAAAATCACTTTGATTTCGTGCTTGTGTCTGTCAACTACCAAGTAAGAATCACAATGCTCCATGGTTCATCTTAGTGCGATTTTTTCACGCATAAGCTGTTAGTAGGAATTCCAAATGAAATCGTGTTTCTAGTCCTAATAACTTTCGTTCTGTATCAACAAGAGTGAACGAACAGCTACTGTTTGTCATATAGTGTAACAGGTACTTACCACAGTGGAGTACAGACTGCTGATCAGTCTATTGGTTAGATTGTGTTGTCTAGTAGCGTCTGTTGACGAGGTTCCTGCGCCTTGGCTGGTAGTGAAATTTCTGTTTTTCACCTTCACACGTTGGTCACCTGCTTCTTTCGAAGATGGCAGTTTCCGTGCTGGAAGTCACTGTTAGACCCTCACAGGCTAGTCACGATCAAAGTAAATTACGAAAGCATGAATACAACTAACACATAGTCACAACAAACAGCGCACGGATGTCCAAAGAAAAAACCCAACAAACATTAGTTCGATAAAACAATGTTCAAAATACACCATTCAGTGTCAGCCATAACAACACAATTAATCCAGTTCTTTCGGAGTAGCAGTTCTTGCATCTATCAGCGGTGATCAAGAGGACCAGATGGTGATATTTGGACGTAAGGCTCTCAGGTTCCAATCGCCCACCGTCCATCAACCTCTCCACTCTATTGGTAGCGACTCACTTCCCGAAAATTGATGCGTATTGCTATTCCAACAAAATAGGCAGTCAAACAGGCTGATAAAAACAAAGCTGTTCTATTGTTTTGTGACGCAAAAAAAGAAAGGAGTCGTCTGCTTCCATTTTTTCTTATAAATCTTTAAACGATTCTATCTCTAATTATTGGTCGTTCCCGATATATTTTTAGTAAGAAAAGCCAATTTGAGCAGACATAAGATATTTGCTTGTTAACCAAATTCAGACTGTTTTTATGGGTCTTCTCCGATCAGCACTCACTGTTCCCTTAGTCTGCCCATCGTTACTAGGTGACTTTCTCATGTGGCTTTTTCGCGCAGGCTATCAGTTGTCATCATCGGTGCGATATCAGCGCAAATGTGCAGATCTTTGACCGACCTATTGATTTTGTTCAATCAGCGTCCACTACTCTTACAACTACTCACTTCCAAAGTGTCATTCGTTAATCTAAAGCTCTAGAAATACGTTTGGCACCAGGCGAAGCAATGAGGATTCAGTTTAGATAAAGGTGATGGATTTTCATTTTTGTGTTCACCATACTGCAAAATCGGCAGTGGTCAAGCAGCCAACACGGTAGCATTTCAATCGGAAGGTCGCGGGTTCAAATCCTTCCACTGCCGGTCATATTCTCTATTTAGTAGTCCTCTGTTAGCCGCGGTTTTCTGTCCGTGGATTTTCACATTGCTGCTTCGTTTAGAGGGGAAGCAGAAGGTAAAAGACAAAATCAGGACAAAAATATTAATTTAATATGTTTTAGGCTTCCGAACATGTTTGTAGATACCAATCAGAAGTCAAGTTGCGCTTTTTTACAGGTAGCATAGGATGTATAGTAGATGCCGACTACGATTTTTAGTGCAAATGCTTCAAAGTTCTAAACTTTTATAACATTACCGAATACTATGGCTTCATTTCCGGCCTTCTGCCTCTGAGTTCGGTTGTTGACTGTTTTTTCGCCAGCTGGACATGAATGACAGCGGTAGCCAAGACAAAATCGACTGACGATAGTGAAGTGAGAACCCCCCGGGCTGTTCATACTCATCTCACTTAATATGATGGTTACTAGGACCCATTATAGATTACATTCAAAAATGAGACTTAACTCACCCTTTTTCGTTGAAGGTCATTGTCTAAGTCACTATTATATCCAAAATCGTACCCAGTAGCGCGTTAAAAATTTCTGCTTTCGTTACTGATGAACGATCCGCTCAGTTCGGCTTTAAAACCATTAACCTTGCACCAAAGTTCTACCTTCTTCGTTGTCACGTTACACAACTAGTTAATAAAAAGATCAACTACAATATAACAAATTGAGAAATTATATAGCAAAGGAAAAATTACGAAAGCAAGCGCGCCGCTGACTGTGATTTTGTGCCACGTGACTTATTGTTTCCGACGTTCGCTTGGGGAAGGATTTCGTGGACGGGAACGCGGTAGTCTGGCTGGACCTACACGGGCCACTGATGGGTTTTTCGTACGCGTTTTCCGACCCATGGGTTGGCCAGGAAAATTTTCGACTAGGAAAATTTTCAACCCTCATCAACGTGAATTTCGAATCCAAGGTGATTCGGGGTGATCCAGGTTACTCGCCTAAAGCATTTTCACGACAATGAAGCCACAAACTCTTTTTTGTTCCCAATGTGAAAACCGCATCTTCGACCATGCTTGTATTAAGCCGACGTTTCATACACCATGGATAACTTTTTCTAGTCAGCTTATTCCAAACATCTCTCAGTTCCTCGCTGTGTGCAGTTAGGATCACATTGCCTGCTGCCACGCCTTAAAATCGAAAGTATTCTTCGCCTCTGTTATCATGCAACGATTTACAAAGCAAAAGTTTGGCGTTTTACTTTCCTGCAGACAAGTGTAAGAGAGAGAGAGAAACATAACAAAAAATATGGATTCAGCCGTAATCCGTATTCGTTGGCTAATGGTGCCGAATATTGCCTTGTAGTCTCCTAATTGGTAGGTAAGCAAACGATGCAGTTAGAAGAGAAGAGACAATAGAACCGGTTTCAGAATTTGTACGATAGGGTAAACGAGACCGGGTCAGTTTTACTCAGTCAGCTGCGTAAGTTAAAGTTTAAGATGAATAAATATCAGAATAAACTAAATAATTATTAATGTACCCATCAGAAATCAATTGAACTTGGGATACAAAGGCTGCAGCTGTCCCCGTTTGTGTCAGTGACATTTCATAGTCCAGGTCACACTACATTGGAGATAAGCTTGCTCAGTCTTGTCAAAGTGGATCTAATTTCATAGACTCAGAAACCGATCGATATTGGCCGGGGTCAAGTGGACAACGAGGCGAGAAAGGTCAGCCACATTGTTTGCTTTTGTCAAGCTAAGTTGACAGTAAAGTTGACAGTTCCAAACCTGACAAATCACGATTCCTATAAGAAACTAACTAAAAACTAATGAAAAAATACTCACATAGATTGATGTGATTTCAGAAAACACAAAGAAGGCAGAAGGTTTTAACAAAAAAAGAACTGATCGTCCCTAATGACACTATCTGAAGGTCCACCCGTTTGTTCTTCGTAAGTTTTACGTTCCCGTTAATTTTTCACGCTGAACCTTAGGCTCTCTTGAGTGACTTTCGATGACCCAAGGGGTATTAGTCATGTGACAAATAAATCGCTCATCTGCTATCGATTTTGAGCTTCATCATTTGGTCCAACATTTAAACTGATTGGATCTTTTGTTCTAGCTCTGCATTTCATAATGCGAGACATGAAATTCAACCTCCTTTTTAAATTGCTCACGTAGGATGTAAAAAGGTCAAACGGTAAAAAAACTGTGACGCACCAACCGGAAGGTTGTCAGGTCGAATACCCCGCCTCCGATCAGGATCCTCATTAAGAGGTCTTCGGTTATTGAAAAAATGCACATATTTGTGTCAGTAATAGGAAGAAATAGAAAGAAGAAAAACAGAAGATGAATGATTGCATTTTTGCCGGAAATGGATTAAATTTATGTACTGTCACTTGGTCCGTATCCGAATGTCGATGTATCACTTAGCTTCCGTCCAAGATTCACATTTCTCCGAGACAAACACACACGATGGCGGACTATGTTTTGCATACGTTGACTGATAACAGAGAACAAGATTGTGTATGTGTGTGTGTTTGTGCAAGAGAGAGAGAGAGAGTGAGAGAGAGAGAGAGAGAGAGAGACGAAACCGGGACGAGGCCGGGAATGTTGCGTTTCACTTTCGTTCCGGACAAGAAGATAAAATGGTTGTGTATGGGGCACAAATCCCCAAGAGTTACTTTGCCGGCTGGAATCTGATACGACCGGAACCGATGTACCAGAAATGGAGATGAGGTCATTTCTTTGTGGTTTCGTAAAACGATACCAGTGTTGAGTGTCATACTATTGCAAGACACTGGTTACTAGTCGTATGTGAACACAAAGGTAGCGGTCAACTCACCAAAAGACTAGCCAATTGCATGTGTGTGTGTGATTTTTCAAAAGCCAGTAATACCGCTGTAGACAGCGACCATTTGATAGAAAAACCAGTCATAAGAAAGGATACCCCGGAGTAGTCGAAACGTCGGCACGTTACACGGCCTACTGACAAGGTTGGTTTTGGTTTATGGAAAAAAAATATATGCACAAAATACCACGTGATACATCCATTTTTCTATATACTCCGAACGTCGTTCGATGCAGACTAATCACCCAGGTGAATCTCAACTAAAAGTCTATGATTGCTTGTCCATAAGAGAAATTAATCTGTCAATTGCACAGTTTAATAGTTCTGGAAAAAATGAGTTTTTGTCTTGTTTGTCAACCTTTGCGTGTCAGAGGGTCGGTATATTCGTTTGGAGCAGTGTGCGCGACTCGGGTGAGTAAATTTATGTCTAATTAGTTTCTTTTCCTTTTACTGTTGCTTCAAGTCTTTGGATTATTGAACCAACTTCACGCCTGTTTCTCATAAGGACCAATTTGCCTTCTAAGTCGGTAAAAGTCTCTAATTTTCGTATCTGAATGGCCATTAGCTTAAAGGAATTCTGATTCTAATCGTTTCTGTTTCTAATGAGTAAAGGTAATTAGGTTCCGCAGCGGTGCGATTCGTAGTAGTGGCCGAGCGGATAAGGTCGTCGCGTTTGGACATGAAGATCGCGGGTTCAAATCCTCTTACCGCCGGTCGAATTCCCCACTTGGCAGCCTCCTGTTGGACACGGCACCCTTCCTGAGGTGTGATGTACACTGTTATTTCATTAATAAAGGAATTAAAAGTTAAAAGAAATAAAAGTAGCAAGGGCGCGGCAACCTGGGGAAACCGTTTACTCAGCAACCGTCACAGTGAACGCATGAAATGATCGAGACAACATGGGTGAATAACAGACATCACATGAATGGGTACGTGATCGACTATGTATTTTGGAAGGTAGGATCAAACTTTAAATTATACTATGAATCGTAACTTTGTCAACGGAATCTTTCAATCCATTCATATGGAATAGATTTATACTTGACGAATCAACCGGTTTTCGAGCATAACATACGTGTCTTAAAAAAACTGAAATGCGGAATTCGACACGTTTCCAAATACGCGAATTTGATAGAAAATTGCTTAATCGTAAAGTATTCCGAACAATGGTAAGTTATTTAAACTCCACTGAATCCAGTACCAACATTGTAACACAACAAGTAAGTCAGACGTTTTGACATGCTCCGACAGTGAACGCGGAACTCAGCTGGGATCAACGGATGTGGATATGCAAATCTAATCTTACTTACGTGGACACATGGACGAATTCTAGTCAGGCAGTTTGAACGTTTCACATCGTCCTAGACTGTAGAATAAAAATTGGCAAAGAGATGTGACAGGTTGCTGATAAACTTGACAGAGATGCGCTCTGAATGTACCTCTATAAGTGCTAAATACGTGTGCATTCGACATTCATACCCCGTTCTTTGGGATGCTGACTATATATCACCTGAGTAAAACAAAAAAATATAAGATTTGGAAATGAGGAGAGTAGAATATACTCGGAATAAGCTGGTAATAAGAGAGCTGAGAACATCAATGAGAACTAAAGCACCACGCTTTAGAAGTGGTGGGCGTAGGCTGTGAGTAGCCACGCACTGGCGTTCATTTAAGCCGGCCAACGGGTCGGAAACGACGAGTCGCGGAAAAAAGAGACAGGTTGCACATGGTCATCCTAGGAAAACGCAACTGAGACACCGTGGAATTAACGAGGGTAAAATGAAACAAAATCGCCGGCTTTTAAAACAAATGTCCGTCTCCACCATTTACGTTTTGGGTGATGAACGATATGATGTCGGTAGAATTCATTTCAGTTTTTAATTAAGACGAATACATTACTGACCCGGGAGCGTTGTCAAGCAGTTGATAAAAGTTTCGTCATCCAAAAGAATTTATTCGCTGGAGGAAATAGGACTAGTCAGATGGACTCAGGTCTCGAGAGGTGTACAAATATTAAAAACTGTCTTCATCTAATGCGGGGTTAAACAGCACAACTTTAAAACGCGCGGAAAAGAGAATCTTGAAAAGAAGAAAAGAACAGTTTCGTCATACTAAAAACTACGGTGACATATTCCATTTTGGTTAGTTGAATTGAAGGAGCATTAATGAGATCAAAATTGCATCTAAGGTCTTCATGGACTCAGAAAATGTTTACTTGTGGATGCAGAAGGACGTAATTTAAGGATTTTATCTGTACGGAAGAATACCGTGATCCTTTTTGGTCATATGCCGAAAAAGGTACGATTAGGGCCAGGTTTAAATCATTCGAAGTAATGGCTGACTTATCTTTTTATCTTTTGTTCTTTGCTTCTTTCGGAAAACAAGAGGCGGCCAGCAAAAGGCACACGCGGAAAATCGACTGACTAAGTGGGCATTCGAAAACAACCAAGATAATTCTTGATTCAGTTAAACTCTTGTGAGCGAACTGAATATGCTTATTGTCCCTTTTGAGCTTTTTTGAAGAATTACCAATAACACTTCAACATGTTTAAATGGTAACTGTTTAACACCGTGAAGCAGCAGTGAAATACGTTCACACTCTTCCAGTGTCATTTGCATATCTTCTGACTGAACTACGCCGATGATTTTAGTCTATGGGTTCCGTGGGCGTGTGACTTGATTGCTTCTGAGGCCTGGGAATGAACTGCAGTCGTCGTGGTGAAAAAAAGGGCTCACTTATCCCCCCTCCCATATACAGCAAGTACTTATAATCTACACAAATTACAAACCATGCTTCAGACGATGTGTATGTGGAATTAATCCAGAACCGATGGTTATCTACTTCTCGTTCACTGATGAAGGGAAGTTAAATCAATTTGTTTGTGAGATCGTTCCCACAGCAACTGGAGTTGCGCACATGGAAAACTCAGAAAACTGGACTACTTAAGACTTGTCGTTATGTGTTCCGTGACACTGCATCCATCCAGTTTACTGAATCTTTTTCATGACTTGATGCCATCAATTTGACCCTAAATGCGACATAATTGAACAAAGAAAATATTATGAATGGCAGTTTTTCGTGCTCTTATCTTGCAGAACCGGACCACACACAGACACTCGTACACAAGCTTGCTTATTCCATTTCTGTATGGGCTACCATGAAGAAAAAAATATCATGAAAGAAAGGATACAGAAATGGTGAGGATGAAGCACGCACTTATTTCGGTTGGCATACTTTTTAGAGTAGTTTATTTAGTTCGATGTAAAGAGTATCTTTCCATCTTTCTTGGGTCTGAGATACTGATCAAATCTTACAGAAACAACAAAAGAATCAACTGCGCAATTTACACGTTTCCATTTCATTGTTATCTGTAGCACTTAACAAAGTGTGCTTTCAGTACCTGTGGCATTTAAGTGTATTTCGAGCTTCATTGCTTCGCAATTGCATAAACGAAAGTACGGGTAGGACCTCAGGGCACATCGTCATCCAACCAGTGACAAAAAAATTCATTGCCAGTTGGATTCAGGATGACATCACCGGTTTAAATTTCAGAGTTGCATGCACATAGAGATAAGCTAAATCAGCCATGATAGGCTAAAGTTCATCAGAGCCACTGCGACTGGGCAATCGAAGACGGACCATCAGCCAGACGACTGCCGCCCTCTTTATTACGGAAGGGTGAGACTGGTTCCAAATTTTGGCATTCTACTCAAACCGTAATTAATTTTCTAAAAATCTGGCTACAGCTTGATGATAAAGCAAGTGACAATCTGGCCGTCATCAAGTCTGATGGTGTCGGGTTTACAACCCCTCGACAGTTGCTTTCTTTCTAGACGGTCTTTTAGTGAAGATGCCTTTCTTGAAGAAATCCAGCGCTTTGGTTGCGGAAGAATGTGCACTGTTGATGTTGTCTAACAAGGACCAACAAGCTGTCCGGTGTCTCGAGAGTCTTCAGTGATGATTTGGGTATTATTGCTGTTTGACAAACCAGTCCACTGACAAATTGAGTCATTTACTACTCAAATTGAAAATGCCTTCATTGCTTGCAGAAAGAGAAGGGATTTCCAAGTTGTTCTTTTGGCCAAAACTGTCATATTTTGGGCGTTTTTCAGCTCGTTCTTTTTGCATGTTTGGCTGACTGTCCATCGCATTCCACCTTTCTCCCCCAACCTCAAGTCATCCGGCCAACCTTACACTTGAGAAGCTTCGGACTCGAGTTTTGCTCTTTTCTGAGCTCATAAATGGTACGTATACCACATCATACCAAAACTTCCCAAAGGTACGGCGTCTGTGTTACCACTGTGCTGCCAGCTGCAGTCCAATTTAATTATTATTAGCGAGTTAAGTTTGTTTAGATATCGTCTTCACTTACAACCAGCAACCTCTGACAGTTTCGAACAGAGACATCGTAACGGTCCGGTTACTTCCAGTCGAACGTCTCCCATCAAATCAGGTCTTCTCCACACGATGCATGCGTATTCGAACAAGCCTACTTGGCATTTAATATTGCTATATAGAGCTTACAATTACTTGCAGATGGTATACATCAGGCATCTTGGTCAAAAAGCTCATCACAATTTTACATAATCATTAATTCAGATAGTCCCTATCAGAGTGACGGGTAGAAATGAACATGCATGAATCTTTTTATACTCAGACACATCTCATCTAATGCTTTTGCGCCTCGGTAGGGACATGATCTGGTAACGGGAATTTTCTGTTATTTCCGACAAACCAAGGACTATTAAAAGGCCACCTCCGTTCTTCCCCAATCCTGAGGACAACAGTGTTTCGAATAGGACGGACAATTGGCAAACAGTTGATAAAAGGAAGGTATCCGTTCCAGATTTAGAATTACACGGACGTTTTACTCAATGCAGTGATTGGTCAGGAGTCAGTTCCCGTCATCTGCGTGCACTTTTCTGTCAGTTTTTCCCCTGAGGAGCAAAATTAACTTTCTGGAATCTTTGGACTATCGATTTTATGGTCATTCCCTTGTGACGTGGAAGGCTGGACAAATGTAACGTCAAATACCAAGCGACTTTCTCCAACCTTAATTCGATCGTGGATATTGCCTTCAAATTGAAATTGTCTTCTTTGCTTTCAAGTCGCATACTTTCAAACACGCACATGTTGAAAATTCGTGTTCATTTCGGTTTCTGGTTCCTCCTTTTCCCACTCCCTCGCCACTCTCTGCCTGTGGTGGATCCTCTAATGAGTATGGAGCATGGTTCTTCCACTTCTCTCATGCTCCAAGCATGCCATAAAAATATCCAGTGGAGAAGTTGACCACCGATTAGGTCTCGGATACCAGCGACGTCAGTCCCGAAAATGATGCATATTATAGTTTTATTAATAATGGAAGCAAAACAATAACGAAAGTTTAGCTTGTCTGGATGGCAGTCAGAATAAAGCAAACAGCGAATTTACTACGGCCTTTGAGATTGACTGCGGGTGGTTGGATCAATCGGTTCGAAAGTGCTGATGGTTGTCAATGCCATCCGGGGAGCCGGCAGTCGCGTAGTGGTGGCCCCATTAAGAAAGCACGGGGGAGCACTGTACAGTTGCTTCATTCTTGTTAGGAATCATCAAAAATGCATGCCAACTGGGCCCGGTGACAATTCTTAAAAGCAAGTAAAAATTCCACAGTGCTTCCGTGATTTCTTTGCGGCACGCTGAGCATTGACATCGTATGATCAACAAAATCCTTTAAATCTTTTATCCTTTGCTTCTTTCATTCAGGGAATTACAATATACACCATTAGGAACCATAAAATTCCCTACTACAAACCTCATCAAATGTTATTCTCTAAAGGTGGCGATCTGAGGAGACCTACATTCGGGGCTTTGGTGCCCTGCGTAAAACGCACAAGTGCAGAAAAACCGACCTGAGTCACAGCCTAGTAGCCGCATCTATCAGCGCCAACGGTTATGTAATCGAATCAATATGGCGGTCCATGGACTGCAAGCTACACAACTTCGCCCCAATTGCCTGTGCGTTTACCACCACATGGATGCATCGCTAACTTTATCGGGGCGACGTTCTAACTCTTGCAACGTACAGAGGGCGATTAAAAATTCGCTGTTGCATCGAGTACCAGAGCAGAGCCTCACACTGGCTTCGTTGTGCCAGTATTGATACTGCCTGATAAGCTGACTGGGGTTCGACAGACCCTAGTCTATTTCATGGTTTTACATTTCGGAGTTGGTTCACTGATGAATACCACCGAAGAGCACAGCCTCGTGTAAACATTATATATATATATATATATATATGTAATCAACATCATCACCTTTCCAAAGCTGTTCTCCACAATTTGAGTCAGACCAAGCCATTTCGAAGGACCAGTTTGCGATCCCAGAACTCCAAACAATACTGATAGTAAGACTATTATTATTATTATTATTATTATTATTATTATTATTATTATTATTATTACTATCAGACCTTCAAATCCAGGGACCAAGGAGTATTTCAGACCGGTGCAAAAAATTTTGCGGGCAATGAAATAATTAACGAAATTAGCCTGATGCACAGAACCGTTTATCAATTTACGGAGGTCAGCCTGTACTTTGGGTAAAGTTAATATGTGTATTAGCCAAATCCCTGCTCAACGACCATGTATAGTAGGAATTGCAAAAATGAATCAATAAGTGAATGATTACTGAATGCAAAGAAATGAATTATCTTTCAGGTTCACTCTGAAATGAATTATCGTTTCTAATTCTCCCCGATTTCGTTCGTCACTTCCAACCTATGCAATATGGGATTTTTCACACATGGAATGTAGTCGACTGTGTAACGGTCTAATGGGTTCGTTGATTAACTTGCAGGTTAATTAATGTCATTAGTGCTATAATACCCAAGTACGAACACTTTAAATATCAAACCAATTGTAAGATTCAAGCATCTGTTGAATGAACATATGAACACCCAAGGTTTGGGAACTTTGCTTCGTGTCTCATTTGACCTTTTAGGATTCAAGATTAGCCGCATCTCTGACGATGCGTAATGTTTCGTTTGTTACTTCTCACCTTTTGATTCATAGTCAGCTATCCGGAGAAGCTTTTAGTAGGTGCATCAAAAGATTTCACAGCCTGGGTGTAGCAGAAAATACATAATCTCAGAGGGGTTACGGTATGCAGAACTGAGCATTGTGAAGCGGTCTACAACTGTAGGCATAGAAAAGCACCCGGATATTAACTACCTGTTGCTTGTCATCAAGGTGGTTTCCGTGACATTCGCGTGGTCATGCTCCGTATCCAGTCAATCTGGTTCAATAAAAGTCAGTAAAACCTACCTCTGGGCGATGATGTGTCAATGACGGACAGAAGGAGTACGAGTGAGCGGTGCACGTGAGGTCTAACATGCAATGCCTAACGCATTGTTCTGGGTTGTTGTTTGGATCTCAAACGGGACAATCTCTTATCAGCAAAAGACCTACAAAGGATCAGGCCTACGGCTCATGTTTCGTTTAACCTTTTCTTCCGAAATGTCAAGAAACTCGTTTTACTAGTCATCGGCAGGAATTTCAGTTTTGACAGTATCCACATTTTCCTCGAAAACACGGACGTATATGTCGAACGAAAATGGAACTCGATATTTGGTACGTTTACCAAAAAAAAGTGCTACAAGCGTATGCAGCAAATGACAGTCCGCTTCAGTGAGAGAAAGACCGTAATAAAGACGGATGAATCTCACGGATATCGTTCCTCGGTTTCTTTCGAACCAACCACCTCCCTTCGGCTGCCAATCTGGGGTGGAATGTTGGACAAATGGTTTACCACAACATGTATACGTTAGAATCCGAAACATTTCCGACCGGTATTGGGGAATTATCACACAGAACAGAATGACTCGTCACTATACCAAAAATGTTGCCCGTTCCCACATGCGTCATCAAGCTAGATGTAGCACGGAAGCCCAGTGTGATCGTTCTGGATGTTTGTCAGCCTCCATTCCGTGGTCCATTAGTTGACTCATTCACCTGAGCGATCAAGTTCAACTGACTCCAAATTACTGAAGTCAACTTCTTTCGTTCGTCCGTAAGAGACTTCAGTGGTTATCAGTCTCAGGGAAGAGGAATGTTAACACGGGGCTTTTAACGAGGAGAAGCAACCTTGGAGGGCATTCCATCCGAGTAGATTTATTCCCCAGGGGAAAATCTATGTTTTTGCACAACTTCTCCACCCTATTCTGCAATCCGTTTTTTTCGTGCAAATGGCACTGAGAATGAATTATCCTGTGGGAAACATGCTAAAATACATATTCGACTTGGAATGACTTCGTGAAAAAAAAATACTTTTCGGACTGAGCAAACGAGAAACCACGTTTAGCCTGGACAAAAGAATGCACAGTATACTTGGGCTCGCAATGAAAGGGTAGAGTTGATTGAAAAAGTGACACGAGACTAAGCAAAGTAGTTCTCACGAATCCGAAGTTTACTTTTCATATTTCTCATTCACAGTAGAATTCGGATAACTTTCGTTGCTCTCTTCCTTTCGATTTTTAGACGATTTTTTGTTTCGAGTAGAGTAGAAAATGCACGACCACCGCGAACAGGAGGGGGGTATGCGATCTAGGAACACAAGTCACTGTCAAACTGACATGTAGCTTGTAAGTAAAAATATGTCACAAACTAATGTATGTTTTAAATTATGGTCTAAAAGTTTCTAAGTCTTGATTGAACATGCGGTTGTTGAAAATCAATTTGTAATTCTGCCAGTTTCCTTAGACTAAGTTAGGCTTTTACTTCGCTGGACGCCTGAAACCGTTCGACTGGCAACAGAAACGACAACTGGATAGGGTCCGTCTTCGTCGTGGCTTCTGTGGAATCATTTGCGAAGATCAAGTTTAACCAAGTTCAACGTGGCTTTTCTTCTTCCGGAAGGACGAAATCGCAATCCAAGTGGAAATGAATACAATTTTCTATTTTGTCTTTTCGTTTCCTCAAATAAAGAAATGAAAGTTTAAATCAATTTTCAGGAAGGGGGCGCAGCTAACAGAGGACTGCCAAGTGAGGAAGTTGACCGGCGGCCGGAGGACTCGAACCCGCGACCTTTACGTCCAAACGCCGCGACCTTATCCGTGTGTACCGCAAGTACGGTTTTTAACAAAGGTTCTAGAAGAGTAGTGAGAAATAAAATATTTATACAGCCATCTTAGTTGATTAACTGCATGTGTATTTAACAAGAAGGGGGAGGTACACGAATTTAATAAATCATTATTCTATTATGAGGAATCGCGACTTATTTTTCGTAAATTCACTAGGAAATATAAAAACACAATTTAACCGGAAACCCTGGTAATAAGCTGTCATTTCGAATGACACGTCAATTCCGCCTTTTCTTGTTCTACCTTCACTTATTGGACAGGACTGAATAAAGTCTCGTGACTAGCAAACAGACCAAGAGTCGGCATGGGATTTATAAAGTAGTTGGCTTTAGATCTGGCTACGATCTGTGCGCTAAGAAAAGACATTCTTCTCATGTGAATAAGTTAACAGATGAACTATTGCTGATCTTCCTCATTGGGGATCACCACTTCAGGAGATGCACATTTTGAAGGAGATTACGGGACGTGTACTAGAATCGGTATGGGGGAGAGGGGCCGAACTGACGCTGAAGGTCAGCTAACTTGTGCTTCAAACTGCTCCGCACAGAGTGCAACAGGTGGTTGCTGATTGTGGTCAGGCAAACGGTGAGCATGACAGATTGTTTTTTCTAACATCCACTGTTTTCGTTCCTGTAGCTCGGATTAAGTGAGACAGCTTGTGGAAGTTTCGCACGGAGAAAGCATGTTCCACCTCCAGTGCAAGATGCATTGAGTCCAGGTCTGGTTGTGTACTATCCCTCCTTATACTCGTTACCAGCTGGAGCAGGCTGACTGGATGGCACAGAGAATCAACAAATTCCGCGGTGCTCCAACCTGGCAGCATTCCAAACAGGTGACATGTGCTCACTGATGGTATCAGGTGGCGTTGGTTCTTGATTTTCGGCTATCCCCTTTTGGTAAGCTGACAGGCAAGCCGGATTGCAATCTAGCCACTGCTGCAATGTGCGTTTCGCTCCCCTATCAGATTACATGGACAGTTTGGTGCGTACTTGCTCATCGTCGGAGTCGGTGGACATGGTCCATTGCTACCGGCAGTCTTTTGAACAATACCACTATTTCAAACTAATTGCGACGGGGTAAATCTGGGCCGAACTCGGACTGGAAAATGTCGGAGACCAGGAGGCAAACTGGCGACTGGAGCGTCTGAAATTGGTACGTGTGTCAGATAGTCAGCAATTTGAATACAAAGCCAATATCCCTTCCCTGATAGCTCAGCCACAGGAATCGGGACCAACGGGAGGTCTTAAACCAGCCTCGTTCTAAGATAGCCAACCTACTTGAGCATTTATACCTCAGGCTACGAACCATGACCTCGCCCGGATTTGCCGATCGTGAGAAGTTGTATGGCTTTGGATATGAAATTCCTCTGTTTACATCTGGATTGCAATCCATAGGCGCGTACGCCAAGAGAATAGACAAATTAAGTCTACCAGAGAATAAGTTGTTGATTTTGCACTGTGCATATTCGTCGGTCAGCTGGTTTCCAGTCAACCGGCACTAGCTCAGTCGTCTCACTCGGATTCACACCAACGTCGGCAAAATGTGGAAGTCACCGCTTCAAGGATTCTAGGAAGCTGCGGCTGAACCGTCCCCGAAATATCGGATGGATATGTCACTCGAATGACAACGGAATTTTTGAGTCTAAGTCTCTCAAATACAAGACAAATGAATGGCTAGGGTATCTAGTGTAAAAGCTGAACAGGCCTATTGTTCCATATTCATTAGCCATTCCGCTTTGCATGTAGCCACTTTACCAGAGCATCAAGGTCAAAGAAAAACACCGACCGACCGGGACGGGTTTGGCGCGATTTTGGTGCTAGCTGAAGAAGAACGGGAGAGAACGAGGGCAGAACTTTGCCATTAAGAATACCGCTTTTACTGCCGAATGCAGTTCGCAATGAATATCAGGAAATTGAGCGGGCAGGGGAATATCACAAGTAAATACAAAGTCGAACAATTGTGTGCTGCAGAAGGTCAGTTTTATGACTGAGCAAAGGGCGCAAAATTTAGTCATGAGGTTAGACACGTTCATGGTTTGATGCGCATACTGGTAGTGCTTAATCACAGTTAGAAAAATATCCACAGGTATAAATGCCAAAGTGACTGTCGGTTTGCGAACCAAAATTCAGGGAACAACTATGGTGAACAGTGCGGAATTTCACATGAAACCACATGCTTTATTAAGCATTATACTGACATGACATCCTGTTATCGGTCAGAGATCGAGTATAATTGGTTTCAGTAAGGTCAGCTTCGCTATGCTGCCGAGAAATATGGCTGCTGACAGCAGATATGCGAAGACCTTCAGTATTTGAATACCGTTGTCTTCATAGTACTGATGGTATATGAAGGGATAACCATTTTAGTGACTCAGAAGTTAGACCCAAGCTACTGAGTCTTGGGGGTAAGTCTTCAGAACAAGCATTGAATCAGGATAGATCGACTTGATTGAGATATGTTTTCCGCTTGTCCACTGAACGACCGCCTAGCTGTATGCTGTTCTGCAATACAAGTAATAGTTGAAGGATGGTTCGAGGTAGCCAGTCGATGACATTGGTAAAATTTATGAAAACTTTAACCAGTGCACTGGATTGTGTAGGCCTGTTTAGATTGACCAGCTCAGGGCCACAAGTTCTTCAAGGGCGTGGTTTGAGACAATAGGTGACATGGCTCAGAGTCACAGTTAGTGGCGTTCTTGCATGGTGAATCTTCCTTATTCTACGGAGTTATTCAACTTAATATTTGCAATCGATCTTCTGGAATTCCTCGTTTTCTTTTTTCTGTTTGTAGCAGAGGATATTGTAAGGTAACAGTCAAAACCAGACCATGTTGGAACAACGGTTTTTATATGAAAAAACGGATCTGAACTGAATGTGACCCATTTGCGGAAGACCGTCCCTGTATTGGAAGTCATCTTACCAGGTCTCGTTTAAAAGCGGATCAAAGTCTCTATTAGTGCATACGGTTTTTTACATCTCAGTAATTTTTGCAGATGGGCAAAAATAACAATAAAAATTCCATGTCAGTACGCCATCATTTTTTTAGGTTTCCTATATTCCTCTCTCCCCATTGCGAGCTAGTCGAGACTCGGAGCTTTTTAGCCATTCAACTCAAATGCTAACGAAAGGGGAAGTAGATAGTGACCCAGAAAAATGAAATGAACATTTTGAACTCAGGAATGTAACTTCGTCTCAGACTATATTAAGCATTAGATTGACTGTTTTACTAGTCATCTGCAAAATCGGAAAATAGGTTTTACGACTTCTGTCATTTTAGATGCTGATGAAAACGCCTTGTATTATGTTGTGCCTTTTTATCAGACTTGAAGGACTGAGAATCGCTTTTTTAAATGCCCTGTGACCCAGCTGTTTCAGAGTATTCGATGGACTAGTTGGTTCTTTCGTCATTCGAAAGCTTGCCAACTCATGATAATGTCTTGCTTCAGAATCTACTTTATCGCGATCGCCATCTCTAGCGCATTCAGTCGGCCATCTCGACTTTAATGCAATTCCAGCCCGCCTAATCAAGCGAGAACTATGAAATCAGCCTCTGGCCGTTCAACGCTACAGTTTATCTTCTACTGGTCATAATCAAACAGTCTACATAGATACACACAGAAAAGGCTCATTCGCCAATTGCCTCACGTCTCTCGGGTAGAGTGTTTCTTCTTTGATCTTCGCGTCGAAGGCCGCCCTTGTTCGCCTCTGAACGCATTATTGGATTTACACCGCTTTTGAAATGTGCTCGTAACCTAACCTCACATGTCTACCGTCAAGCACAAGAGTTCATGAAATGCCTTGATGAATTGTATATTGCAGTATGGCTGATTTGGCGATAAGAACGAGTTATGAGAAACGGAAAAATCCAAATAATATGACTCATTGTGGATCTTCGAGTTTCTGATCTTCCGCTGAAGAATTTTAACTCCTACTAGTGCAAAAGCTACAAAACATTCATGTTCCATTCCAGCCACAATTCAATAAATGCAGACTGTCGGCAATAATTCTCAATTAGTTCGGTGGAGCATTTGCGTGCACTGATCTCACAGTTTGTGTTGCTAGTCCCCTGGAAAAAGTAGAATAATTCGAGCTGAAGAAAGTGACACAGTATTTAGTTTCAGTCGTTTCACTGCCACAATAATGTGTGACTGACTTTCTGAATCGATTTCCAGCGCAAATGAAAACCAGCTCTCTTTCTACTTTCTTCTGTTGATCAACTCGACATGGTTTTTGTCGAGGTCTAAATACATTTACATGAGTTTCTTATTTGACTCTTATTTGGCTCAAAATATACGGAAAGAGAGAGAGGCAGAGATAGACAGACAGATACATAAAGGTAGACGGAAACAGACAGAGCCAGAGACACACACACAGAGGAAAACAAAAAGCTAATTTGGGGATTTGTCAGCATTTGTTGACTCTACTTCCGAACATGTTCGTGCTCTTCCGAATTTAGAACTATTATTATCATTCACTCAATCTTTTTTGGTTTTTCGTTCAGGAAAATGCTTGACAAATGCATAGTCAGAACAAGAAGAACGATCAATACGGGAATATTTATGATTAAATGGAAAAGGAACTCGTCTGCACTTGAGTCTGTAGGTTTGATAAATGGCGTATACCAGTTGTCATGTTGCCCTGGCAGAAGGTGCGCTCGATTTAGATACTGATTCATCAT
>LUCM01006694.1:386553-417405 GCA_008360955.1 Fasciolopsis buskii
TTTCTATACCAGCACAAATATATAACAAAAACAGCAAAATTTGTCACCAATTTGATCGAAAACCATTAGTCAGTAATTATCTAGTTTGGTAGAACAGAACTACACCAACTTATTCGAGCTTACTGGATATCGACAAAGCGATCGAATTTTGCTTGAAGGTATTCGGACTGTCGAACGTTAAATTAAAACAGTTACTGAGTTCAGATACGGTTGTTCACTATCCGTTAAGTGCATCGAGCAAAAACCGAGAGAATATGAATTGTTGCCGTGGCCTGCAAGAGGTCGGGACATCTCGGAACGCCCACTGCGTGATGCAGGAACGATTCGGTTGCTGGATGAAGTTTGATAGTTTGTTTGGGCGATTTTGGCAGCTACGGAATTGACTCCACTGTGAAATGTCCTCGACCCCGACGGGATTCGAGCCCGAGTATGGCTGCCGCTCATGCACTTGTATTTTGTCTGCTTTCCTTTTTGGGCTTTGGGTCCATGTCGAATGGTGATTGGATATTTCAATTAAGGATCGATGATCGTCTACCCAAACTGAGCAAGCACAGGGCATCAACCACAGCGGGAGTCATGCTCGACTATTAGAACCAGTTCATCTAGAATAATAATCAACATTGGCGGCGGATGAATTAATTAGATGACCATCACTACAGGCAGCAGCTCTTTTCCTGAGTGCTTCAGTGTTTTGTAAAATATTAAATGTTCTGTGGTTCTTCTTACTGGTAAGCACACATCTGTCCTTAAGACTCTAAGTGCACTTCTGAATGTTTATATTCATTAAACAGCGACGTCGATGGTTCTTTTGAAGAAGCTGATTTTATCTGACAGAGTTCAGAACTGACGGTCATAGCAGATAACCAATCGATTGTATAATATTGGTCAAAACCGTAGGCAAACCGGTGCCCACACAATAAGTTATTCTGACTGACCTTTGTTGATTTGCCTTTCAATAACGATCCCTGCTCCACATGAAGTTTTACCATAGCTGGTCGTTGTGTCCGGCATAAAATCTATAGTCCCGAAGAAACTGTCTCTCCGTATATAGGTTGGTAAGAGTGTGGAACACTGGGGCAGAGCTCTTTCCTTGGGAGAATATCCGTAATGTATAGTTTCTAGACTATGTAAATAATGCTCTTGGCTGACAGGTATTTTAAGATTTGACTCACTTCGATTCTTCTCGGTTTGTGTTTTTGTGTGCCTAAGCGCGTGCGTAAGTGCGTGCACCCTTACTGTTTAACTCAGTCTAATTCCATGGTCGGTGACAATACGACCGTCACTGCTCACTTCTAATTGTTGCTACGTCAACTCAAACGGTTGGCATTTATCGTCAAGACAGTTTAAAACATGGCATCCCTCCCTGACTGGGTTTGAGTAGAAATGACAGTAGTCAACCATCACAACAAACACTTTCTGTTTAGGAGAACCGTGTGACATTTAGTGTTTTAAGTAGTAAAAAGCCCAAAATGATAGATTAAAAAATTCATAATTTGCGCGTTATGGTCAGTAAATTCGTCATCAGAAAACCATGGAAACAGCCGGCAAAATGACCCTCTATAGAATCGACCGAAACTTTGTTCGCTGGTAGAAACCCGCTAAAGTAATCAAAATGGGTGGCCACTATGTATTATATTACAATCATTCTCAAACTTCCTCTCACTGGTACAAGGATAAAACGATCCAGCGGCTCGAATGGACAGATGAACATACGGTAGGTTGAACCGAAGAATGCCAAAGAGATAGTGTTTCGGTATCTCATGGCTTCCATACGTGTGTCTGTAGACAATCCCATTTGTTCAGCTCGAAACATATCTGACTAACAGTGTGGTGCCTCTAGGAAATTATTTTCGCTTTTGGGGGTAGGTTTGTATGTGTTATATCTGTAGGGATGGATCGGTGGTGCGCATCAGTCGCGGGCTCAGAACGATTAACTGTGAATCACATAGAGTAGGTCGTTCATCATCAGGGTTGGCTCTCGTAGGTCCAGTAAACTTCAAAATCATGTGGTGTATTGGATACATTCGCACAAAGGAAGGCTACTTGAGCAAAATAGCCGATAGGTCTCGACTAATTTATGGATAATCTCCTGACTTTTCGAACCAGATCGTCATGTGACTCTATGCAGATCCAGATGACCATACTTCTAGAATCATCACATGAATCTGTTGGTCTCTTTTGTGGTCATACAGTCACCTACATCGTGAGGCGAGAAACATATAGGAAGCTTTGATTGGATGAGCAAACTTTTGGAACAAATAATTACTGTTTGAGCTGAGATAATCATTTCGGCTACTTCCTTTCTGCCTTGTTTACTGGTTAAAACGTAACTTGATAAATCCACGTACTTGGTGGCCGCAGGTGTACGTATCGCAGCCACAGACCGCAGTCTGACTCCAATGTACCCGAGTGTTTGGTAATCATAGGATGAATCTGAACACCACAGACAATTCCCGTGACCAGTAACACCGGAAGATTAATTAATCACTCCTTGTTTAACTTTTTGACGTTCCAGTACGTTCCGTGGTCTAAGAACATTTTAGCGCAGCGTAAGATGCGCGCTTTTAGGGTTTACTGGTCTTGCATTACAAACTAAGACCCTTCCGTCAAAGAATAAGACCCATCCGTCACAGTTTAGGAGCTATTCAAATCTATCATTCGGACTAGTCACCTGACACGTATTGAAATGCGGGCAACTTTGGATAATTTGACTAGGCTGACGTTCCTGAAGTGGACCCCAAGTTGAGTGGGTCTCCGGGAAAGAATTATGTAGACAGTGCCGTCAGTAACTGAAGGCTCAATAAAATTAAAAATCCGATTTTTTTCACGTGTGTACCAAAACACCAACTGCTTTTAGGCACCATGACAATGTGAAATACTTTCCTCCGAAATGATCGTCCGTTATATTGTCCACCGGAATCCGCACTTTACGGGGCATTCGTAAACAAGAGTGACATTGAAGGTGATTAGAAATTACATAGTAACAGTAGTGACATTGATAAATTTTCAGCCGCAAAAGACTTTGGATGGCTGTATGGCTACAGAACATCGTGCTTGTTTTAGAAATGGATGCTCATGCTGCAATGCTGTGACTTGTTCCGAGACCACACTCCTATGATAAAAGAAATACGTACACATGCATTGACTTTTTTGATGTGCCCATAAGTTCGCTTTGGTATTGTGTTTACAGAAAACTTGGACTGAAACTTTGAAACATTGGATGTTTCTATGCCTGTGCAACCGACTACGAAGATAACAAATGGGAAAGATGATCGACAGCTTAATGAATTCGCTTAATGAATGGTCGCACCATTAAATATAAACACGATAATGCACTATGCGAATTCATGAATGGATGGAGCTATCGTGAATACCCGCACGAGTCTTACACTAGTTTGACGGGATTCCCAAGAACCGCTTAAAACCAAACTTTAGTTTCCAAAAGTACTGTGGAGTAGCCGCAATTGGTCGTGTGGTCAGCCAAACAGATGAACCACGCCCGATATATTTCTTACTTCATTCGGTCCCGATATTTACGTACTCAGACACATTTACATTTCTCAGTGTGCTACTTTATGATTGTAAGTAGGCAATTTAACGCAATCGAAACCAAAACTGCTAAAAGCATTGGCTTATCTCCAGGTGCTCGATTACGTTTCACTCATTTCATTGAGGCTTGGTAATGAACCTGATTAAAGTGAGGATATTCCAACGATCTGGATTCTCAGCTTCGCATCATGTAACATCATTAAGCAAATAGACAACATTCATTCTTTTGTCGGTGTGGGAAATTTGTCATGGCTACCTGTGTCGTCGCATCCTTGCATGCACCGCACTTAAGACCTAGTGACCGTTGAAGGGAATTTCAGACGTCCCTCGACGGGATTTTGTGATTCTGGGCTTCGGCAGGCCAAACCTGGTAAAACCCGGGGCAAGCGACTATGGCAGACCACAAATGATCACGTGTTCACATCATAGTTTCCATTCGGTTATTCAAAGATTCCCTAGCCTTCTGGATGCGCAACTGGTAGGGCAGTGAACCTCATCGATCTGCCAGCGTCCTTTGCAATGGGGATTTAACAAAATTCTCCCACTAGTGGCATAGATTGATCCAAGACAACCCTATAGCCATACACTACAAGGTGTTCGGAGTTGGGAAATTGTACGTTAGAACTCGCTGAAAAAGATGAACTCTTAATACATGAAGGTGTAATCTCTCTCGTGGACCACTTATTGACCAATGCGTTCAGTGGCCTTTAGTCCCCTTTTTCTCGTACGGGGTAATATTTTCTATCGGTTCGAAATCTACAGCTGGATCTGACAACAATGCTACTTCGTGTAGTAACACGTCGACTGTACACCGATTCACAACACCAGGCCATGGGAAAATTACATCGGATTCAGTCAACACGACCTAGTAGACGAGACTAATATTTCCCTTTTGATTTGAATCATACCACACATCCACCTTCAATACTTTATAACTTAGAGCCTCACCTTTCTTATCATCTGCACCGGCTAGGGGAACAATGATCGCCTGCAAGCATTCGTCCTGGAAACCTGGTTACTCTAAACTAGTAAAGAATTTTTTTGGCTCCGCGTTTTCGCTGCGTTACTTCTCACACGTGAGTGGAATATTTTCATTTTACTGCATTCAATCCAAGTGACAACTGTGAGGCCTACTTATAAAATTCCAGGCAAATTATTATGATGGGAGACGTATAAACTCCAAATTTTCATATTCATCCTTCCTTCAATGTTGGAACATAACCCCAGAGTTACTGTTTTTTCAAGGTCACGACAACTAGAGCATCAATCTTGTGAAATTCGGTGTTTGGACTGCACCACATCTTCCTAGAGTTTATGTGCAGTGTAGCTGAACAAAGGTAGGGTATATTGCACACATGTCCGTAGGCCTACGCACTGATGGTGTCACCTGGGCTGGTAATGAAACGTTTGCGATCTAAACGCTAAACCCAGCGTTCGCAAAACTTTGAAAATTCTCAACCTGAGATACAAAATACACCAATATTCAATATCGTTAAAAATAGCTTTATGTGGGTCTCTTGATTTCATGGGTTCGTCCAATTCCACTACACCGGGCATTAGTAGAATACTCTCTCGTGTCAAGGTTTCAAAAGACAATAACAGCTACAAATGAGACTGAGAGGATGTCGGAATTTTACAATTTGCAGTTTAGGTTCAACCTGCACGCAGGAAATTTTGTGCCTCATTGTATCTCTGTTTTACTATCGACCAAGTCATGGGAATTTCTGAAGGCATATAGGGGCAACTGAGCGACATTGCATGCCTGAACACTAACATTCCACACCAGATGAATGCAGACTTGGAGCAACACAGTCTCAGTTTTTTCATCCATTCCCACCAGCTACGGGAATGAGATTAATTAAAACTCTACAAGCTGTTGAGCTCAACGTGAGAAGAGCATGCATGTTTGTGATCTAAAATTGTATGTTGTAGGCCACAAGTTGCTAATATTTATCTGACACAGACTTCCTATTTTCCCGATATTTCCACCAGAAAATAAAGTTTTTGAAAGAGATTAGGCATTCTACAATATCCCCTTGTGGCTTGGATGACAAAATAGAACAATTAGCTCGTAAATTCCAGATAAATGCTTACAAATTGTAGTGAAAAACATTAGCGCCTAAGCTGGGGCTCACAAAAAGTGAAATATTTTCTCAAGAATATCACTTCATTACTGAGAACCGCGAAAGACTAATGAGGTGACGTCATTTTGGGACGCGTATCCATCGGTTCCCAAAGGTTACTGGGACCCACAAATGTTGCCTGAGTATTGACCACAGACAGCACATTTCCATTATTTGGTCTGTTTTTAAAATTTTTTCTCCCGTCAACCCAGTAAAGGCTGACCTTAGCATTTCGATACTCTGTTTTCATAATTTAGTATCAGTAATGATGATGATAATGGTTCGTTTCATAAATGAAATGATACAGCAACGATAAGAGCTAAGCATCAGGATGAGATGATACTAAACAAATCCATGGTGATTATGTTTTATTTACTATTTGCTCATGGATAAAAAGGGGTATCATCGAAGGTTTCACGTATCATATCAAAAAAGGAAGGCAAATTTAGGCGACCAGAAGAAATCGACCTTTCCGAATAAATACCGCGGTAAATATTAGTACACTGTATTGCATTATGGTGGTTATTATGTTAGCCCGTCTATAGCTCCAAATTTCTAATTCTGTCCACAATCAAGTAGCATTTTAATTAAAATTCAGTTGTCCATGACCAATTCTAGAGTTCGAATGCATGATCACATATTTGTTCTGTCAAAGCCGTCAGCTTCATCCGGCGAGGTCGAACACAAGGATAGCCATCAAAGTAGTTACGGGCAATGTGGTTTCAAAAACCTGCCCTTTATAATAGTATTATACTTGCAACTGGAACATTCCCATCTAGTTAACGCGGTCAAATCATGTTATACAAATATGCAGCAATTTTTTCATTCTGCCCATTTTTGGAGCGATAAACAACGAGCCGTACTGTCCTTTTGTAACCTAAAAAAATAAGTTACGCTAGACAGGTGGCAAATGTTGCTGGCTGACCGTCAGCTTGAACAATCCAAATTCACCAAAAACAGAAATTCACTTACAACGTATCGATCTGTATCCTAAAAGCAGATCCTACGACCTTTTTCAGCCGCCACAGTCAACCGGGTATTGTCCTCTGATTATCTGTTAATGATCGTGTAAGAAGAATACTTTTAATGTGGTGGCAATTCACTGAAAAGGTACTCGATCTTCAGCTTGTTCTGTTTTAACAGAGTCACGTTTAATACTCAAAAGACTACATTTTTAGGTGGCTTTGTTGTCCACTTTTGAGTTTTAGACATTTCACTCACTTCCCCCATCAGACGCCAGTAAGTCTAGCAAAACAGTGCCTGAGTCGACATTCGCCGGCCAACGGAAGCATTCCACCTATCGGTCCACATCCACCTATGTCCCATCAGGCCCCAGTGACAATGAAACTAGACCCGTGGGAAAGGGGATGGGTGTGAAATCTCAAAATCTTCCCTTTAGTATATATTGTGGCGTTTCGCTCTGTTTACTTCCGGAGTTCTACTATTTGGCAGTAGTTGTGAAAGTTCAAATTTAGACGAGGAAATAGAAATGCATCTGTTGTTCCGGTCAGTACAAAGAACGTACTCGGATTAAGTTGTCACAGCACGTTCGAGGAGCATAATTGCCGAGCCGATTCACATTAGGTTTGGCCTGCTGCTGGCGCATCACTCGATGGTTCTTTCCAGGATATCGGCTGACATCAAGAACAGGCTGAAAGGAATGACTCAACACGCTCAAAAGTACGAGACAGTTTATTTCGTTTCCCTAACTTTCGCAGATTTGCAAAGTGTCTGTATGCACAGTTAGGTTAGCCGAAAACGAGACGAAGAGATTTGACGTGGAAAATAGCAACGGCCCAAGCCCACCAATTTCCTGTTTTCGGCTGTCTCAAATTTCGCGCTCACGGAATAGACTGATGCGAGTTAGAAACAGGGAGACTTTGCTTCACTAAACTTAAGGCAAAAATACAGCAACACATTTTTACTGCTGTTATTTTTCATTCTCTGCAGACGAGCAAGAATGACATGCGACGCCTCGAATTCTCTATTTAGCATAATCATTCGAATGTCATAGTGCTATCACACACAAACCTCCACTTTTCGTCCTTTTTTGGAATATAATTACCGTATTTTCGTCTACTAAGGCAGCTGTGACTACATCAAACGTGTGAGAAAAAAAGCGTAGTGTTAGGACAGAATTGCAAAATCAAATGCACAGATTGGACGAAGTTGATCCTTCGTTTGCAATAAGAAACTATTGAAAACTGATTGGATTAGAATAAGTTGGGGCGGTTGGTACATGTTTTGTGCATGCTCACAGAACTTGTTGTACGCCGTTGTCCAAGGCAGATAATGGTTGGCACATGGTTTGGGGTTGTCATCTGAGGACAATGGTAAATGTGTAAAAACTGAAACTGGTGGACTGCCTCGTGTATTTGCAGTTGGACTACCGGGTTAGGGACCACGAGATCCCCAAAAGCGATGGTGAGCACAGTGCTGTAACCAATGGACTCAAGTTGTGTAGCCACTCTATCCTCTCTGAATTGGTTAGCAAAAATACTTGAGTGACACCAGGGTTCATGATTGCCAGAGAACAATTTCCATAACCCCCTCCCAAAGAAGGATTCCACGGAATTTCGTCTGATTTCCTTAACTTCAATAGCCTTGAGTGTCTCGGAAAAATTAATCCGCACACATCCTACATCTTCCCTAAACGTTCCTCTTCTTAACCAGTTTGCTTACCAAACTCCCTAAAACCCCGGACACCGCAGGGCCCTTTACCCCCGGCATTGGACAACAAGAGTAAATCAGTGTAGATTTGCTGTCTTGGTTACAGTGACTCTTTTATCTGCACCAACAGGCACACATTGTTCTTATTTCTCTTACTGTCAAGGGTAAAACCTTCCCTTATTTCCCTCATGATCTATTACTTCCAACACCGACGACAATTTACCCGTTACAATAGGACCACTTTGTCTGTTGTCACCCCTATCCGTGGAGTTTCCAAAGTGAGATAATTTCACCGTTTCGTATATCTGCCTACGTATCTTCCATCGCAACCCACCTCCATAAGCTCCTCATCAAGTGCGCAGACGATACGATTCGTGGCCTGTGGTATTCCTGCAACGCTTCATTTTCGGATTACCAAAACGGGATCACAGAACTTTCGCAATTGTCCAAAGAACATAATCTGTTTTTCACTCCTCAAAAATGAAGGCCCACAGCGTTTTGAATGAAGCTTCTACTCCAGTACCTGTTAATAAGAGACAACTGACCAAGCAAGATTCAATAAAACACCTTGGCGTGATAATGGACCCAAAACATGGTCATCTCTTGTGAAACACATTTGCCAAAATCAAGCATCTCGCTTTCTTTCAGATCTTAAATTCCACCACATTGCCGTACAATTTATCAAACGTTTTTTCTTCGTGTTTTACTCTATTTTTTCTGATCTCTTATCAAAGGATATCAAATTAATTTCTAAATCTTTCAAATTCCTCTCCTTTTGTAGCTATTTATCTAGGTATATTCTCACTGAATTCATCATTCATCTCCCCGCACAACAAAGCATGTCAAAAGCTTTTCGTAAGAATAATTACTGATCGCTCTCAAACTGCGCATGAACGCTGGCAAAATTGATTTTTTCCTGTCATTCGTTCCCTTAAGCAGGTAACCATGCACACAAGTGTTCTGCTGTTCTGCACTTGGCCAGGTCTATAAAAACTCGGGAACTGCAAGCTTCACACATAAAGAAGCTCAGGAGCAAAAAACATAAATATCCCATTCTTCTAAGGACTCAATGTGCAGCTTTTTTGTTCACTTTGAGAATGTGCCTCTCGGTTATGTGATAGCTGAATATCCTTCTTTCAAGATGCTTAAAGCATTTACTTGAGTTGACTTAACTTCGGTTGAAAGTCTTTCGTCATCTGCATAGTTCTTAGACCGACTATTTTGCAGTCAATATTTCATTATTCCCTGTTCCTTTTCTATTTGAGCAGACGGTGCTGTGGGATAGCAATCACAACCAGAGCATATTGGCACAATTGTAATGGTTATGCGAATCGAAATGAACTGAAACGACTCATAAGTTTGTATGTTTAGAAAAGTTTTGTGAGCCTCACACTTTTTGCGCACATGTATTTTTAGCTGAGCCTTTTGGATGTTTCATCCAGGCTGTTGATTGGTGAAGACTCAACGTTCTGCCTCTACACAACTCAATAAGCGGCAGTTTGAAGTAAGGATGCTAATGTTTCATTTAGGCTTTTTTCTATTTGATCGAACAAAAGTGAACTTTAAAGTCCATCTGTAAAAACATGTAATTTGACTTTGTTTAGAAGGAGGTTGTTAGAATCATACCAACAGTTCGGCTTAAGCAATTGTTTTTTCCAATCGGACCATTCATTACACCATTTGATGTTTTAAGGTATACATTTTGAATGTCCCCCAATGTGGTAGGATTCTTAAGTGCACCAGTAGCTCGGCTTTTGGGCTGCACGTGGCACTGAATTGTAAGTTAAACCATACACATGAGTTCAAACATCAGCCAAGGGAATGATTTTTACTATTTTAATGTTGAAGCAGGTTGGATTGTTGCATTATATAGGATACGGTTTAATGGATTTGTGGCGCTAGCTAACCAGGCTAAATAAAGCGTTCACATCTCTGAGGACCTATTGCCTATTCTTTGTACTAAAATGCCGAACAAAAATAAATGGACAGAAAGACATAAAGAGTCACTGGATCCAAACAGATTTAAGAACGAAATAATCCGAAGTCACCGTAGGAAATTGCAGACTTTAGAGGAGGGTGCGATTTTGGCGAGTGGTATACTTGAATTTGTGTAATAAATTTCGATCGACAAATTAATGACACCGAAGGGACCTCAATCCGAGCATGGGCATCATCCATACTTTTATGCTGCATGTGCTCTACCATCTGAACCGTGTGATAGGATCTAAAATCCCCGACCTTTTATCGGGCAGATCACTGAGTATCTTCCCTAATCATAAGACAGCGCTCATTGAATTGTATTTTTCTAAGATTGTATCCACAAGACAAACCGAATGGTTATAGCTGACATCAACCTCCGCCTGAATAATCCCTTATCTATGCGTCCAGAAAAGTAAGGTCTTTCAATCTGTCCTGGCCATTGGCGCAAGATACGGTTGCGCAACCAATGGAATTTTTCAACACTATTTATCATGACATCGAATACATAGTACCTATGCGGACACATCATCACAATTTCAATTATTTCTCATCATTATTATTTTCCTATCATTTTATCGCACTATCTATAAAACGTGCCCTATTTAGCCAATTGTGAAACCACGAAAAAGTTTGTTTGTTGCAATGTTTTCTAGTATCTTGCGAGATATTTAACTTTCAAAGCAACAGATCCGAAATCCAGTGGCGTTAATTTAAACAAGGGTCTAGGGAAAACTCAGTAAGTATTGTTGATTCATCATTTATTTCTCCTCACGAGTTGCGAGCAGAAAAAGCTCAGCTTTCACACAATGAGTTTCTGACTCCTGGTTTGGTTTCTGTGACTGCCTGTGGTTTTCGCACCGCTGCTGCCTTGCCAAAACTATTGCGAGACTGCCACACGTGCAGGTTTCTGATGCACCTCTTCACCATGTAGTCACTCAGTCTGGATTGAATAAAGTTGTTCCATAGCTCAATAATAGGTAAAACTATAAACTGGATGAAATCTGATGGGCGGAAATAAAAAAATTCTCCCATTAGGAGCAGATTATCGTAAGTTTTAATCATTTATTTCATAACAAAATTCACAAAGGAACGCAATAAAAATAATCTGGAGTGAATGTCATGCAGTAAAGTATAATTCTAAGATGGTGAGCTTATGACTTCTCCAGCTATTCGAATAGTAACTTAAAAACAAGCTTAATTGTGAACTTTTTGACCGTTGTTCCAGGCATTAGATGTTTAACGTCCGTGATGGTTCGCTGAGCTCTGTGGATAGGAAGTATATGATTTTTCAGTGATTTTCACGTTATTTCTCGGTAATTTCTGTGAATGTGGATGAGTATCTCAAAGTGGTAAACCGAAAAGAAATCCAACCCATCACGTTTGATTGCACCGCAAATATTTCGAGAACAAAAGTTTCCAAATTCAGTTGACTACACTTATTTTATTCTGACTGTGTCACGAATTCTCAGCATGGTTAGTCTTTCTTTAAAATTTGTAATAAAATCTGAGAAGAACGAACGACTGTTCATAGTGCAAGGATGAGACAGCTGTATAAAGCAAACCTCAATGATGTCCGATGCAGAATTAAGTATCTGTGCTGCATGACTAATCAGTTCATGGTCAAATTAGTTTAGATCAAATAAAGAATTTGGATTCCACTATGAATCTAGACTAATAAATCGAAAGTCCTTTAGAAAGCTTCCATGGTTTGAGTATTTGCAGAATCAAGCAAAAGGTTTTACAATCATAAAATATAATATGACTTCCAACTGATTTTTGATAAACAGATGCGTACGCGTCTGTGTGGCTGTTGTGTGGGAGGCTGAAGTCACGGCAGCCCAAGGGTGACCGAACTCTGGACACCAAGAGTTGACTTCGTGGCAGCTATCAATATTGCCCTTAATATCTTTGGACGAGGTTCTTTGCGATAACATCTGAAGATGCAAGGTCTAATTCCTGGCGGTTTTGACCAAATGACGTGCAATGCACCGAGGTTGGTCTGCACGAACAGTAGTGATGTACTCCAGAATCTGTTTACCTCTTCTGGTGTGATGTAATCAGCGTTGGTAACGTCTATATAACGGCTGTCCGGGGGAATCCAGGTGCAGTTGGGACCAGATTAGACTAAATGATGATCATTGAACGGTGATGTGGGAGGGCACCACTTAATCGAACGAAGACGAGACATTGTAGTCAGTCAACCACAATGAAACAGAGGCACTTCACACAGTGTAGAGTTTTACAGAGATCAGTTATGTGTTAACTGATTTATTTACTGTAAAAACGACTTGACTAATTTAACGCGTGTGTGACAGATTTTCACCCAGTGGCATACGTGTTTGCATTAAAATTTCATGATTGACAAAATATAAAATCATGGGATTAATTGTGAATTCCTAATGAAGGCATGTTCCGCAGATGTCATTTAATTTACAGTAATGATCTAGTCGATGTAGTAGGAAGTTACATTGTGTACGAAATTAATAATAATATGGTATCGCTCCTAAAATCCCCCTTTTAAAAACCATGGAGGTACTACGCATTTGTTTCACCCTCGTTAAGGCTTATTGGCAGTGCACACCTACTGTGCCGTGAATGGGAAATAAACCAGGGACGAAAGATTGTGAGCTGAACGTCTTGGGCACGACGCTAGCTGGGACAACTCTCAGCTTTTCACAAAAACCTAATCATGTGACATGCCATTCATTTGCCATTGATTCACAAAACCACGAGCCGTCGGCGCGTAGTAATCGACTTTTACGACAGACTACTTCTTTGACGGCAATCTAAGTACGACGAAGGCTTTGGACAGGATCTACGGAGTTTTACTCTGATCCTTCCGAATTCCATTATTATTCATTCAAATCAACGAATCTGCTGTGAAAATCTGAATCTCAGCCTGGACTATTGAACATCATATAAGTAGCTGTTGTGCTGCTGACAAGCTGAAAAATCGTGTTTTCCCCGTGAAAGAACGATCAGCATGATGAGACAACGCTACACTCAAAAACTCCAAACAAAATTAATTTTCATCTGGCCGCAGTTTAAAAGCGAGGTTTTCACCAATGACCACGGGAAAACATGAAAAACGTCTGATTTATGCAGTCCTAAGCTGTGCTTATGCAGTAAAACAACTTCATGTAAATGCTTCACACATCTTGTAAGTTGTCCCCTTATCACTTACTAGTCAGGAAGTCTCAACTTTTTCCCCAAAATGATAAACTGATTTCTTGAGAAATTTCACAATATAGTGACCCACGAAACGACGAAGAATGGTACTACGAAAAAGTGAATACGCCTAGTGCGAGTACATACAAATAGAATGAAGCTTTTATGGCCACATGTTATCTTCAGTTGTCAAAATATACGGAGTCGATCCGTATTCCGACTCGAGTTGTCATGGTTCCGTTCTTGGTAACAGTGGTTATTGCTATTCGTTCGGTGGTGCGATTCGGAATACTACAGTGCAATTTACCGATTGACATCACGGGAAATTTTTGAAATACGAAGCAATATTCCGTAATTATTCGACCCGAATGCTCTTGACAGCAAAACCGAATATTATTTCCAAAGGTTCAAATTTGGTGTGTTGTTTACGGATAAGTTTCCGCATTTCGTTGGGGATCTGCACATTCGACGACAAAAACCCCATCACTTCTTCAAAAATCTGCCTATCAGAATCGTGATGACATGGAAATTCTTCATATGCATTATGTCTATTTCGAGACTGCAGAACGGGACAAACTAAGAACGGAAATACGCACACCATATTCTTGCGTTTACTGTAGAAATTCAAATTCTAGAGACACTTCGCAGGTGGATGATCAACTAAAGATTTAAAAGCTGCGCGCCTTTTGCCCCAGCTGGCTTCTTTTCTGTAGAAAACCAACCGATATAACAAGCTAGAATGTAAGAACCTTGTTAGATGTCGACAGTCAGAAAATCACGGACATTACGCGACTACCGCATAGAAATTGCTTGTTCGTCAGGAGTTCACAGCCCAGATTTGGTCTCATGATGTATCAATTTATAAGTCCTGGATGCAATCTGCCTGCTCCACAATAGTAAAACAGCCGACAACTCTGGACTTCGTGTTGTTAAAATCATCTTGGGTAAGAAAACAAATAGCATAAAAATCTCCTGGAGGCCAATATGCTACAGACTAGCTGTACCTCATTTTAAAGGCTTCCCTCTCAACTTAAGAGTGACAGCCATTTGCGCGGCGGCCAACACAGCCGACAACAAAAGGGAGAATGTATTTTACGAATTACTGCGAAGTTCGAATAACAGTTTTCAAAAACGGGACTCACGGGCCCTTCGGACGACTCTACATATCATGTCCTAGGGTGGTTTGAATTAGGTCAGCCTCGCAAAAACGAGTTTTGAATGGTGAACTTCCCAGAGAGAAACAAGTTAGTTGTCTTCAACACACAATCCCGACATTCCAAAAAACACCTACTAACAGCATCCGAGCCACGGTTGCACAGTGCGCCAGATCGATCATATCCTTGTGCATTCTCGGTGGCATTCGTCGGTGGAATTTTCTCTCGCGTTATGGGCGTAACGACTGAGCAATACGGAACAGGTCCTGGCAACATTTGTCTAAGCATCAAAGAAGGCTCTCACCAAGATGACTAAATGTTTCTGCCTTGGAAATACTGGAAATGTGATTAGTCTACTTCAGATTTTTATCAATAGCAACTCCTAAACATTTCACAGAATCAACCCTGGTAAGAATTTTTGAGTTGATGAAAGTCGTTTCGGGTGGGTAGGATGACGGAGAGAGAGAACAGACATTCAAAACATTCAAATGTGTCGAGACTTAAGCCAGTTCGTGCAGAGAAATCGTAAACAGAAGATAGGTTGTTGGAGAACTTTGAAAATCATCGTTGTTCGAAAGAGCTTGAGAGACGGCAACATCACCAGCATACTTAAACAAATGACAAGGTGAGCTGGTTGATAAGTAGAGAAGAGGAACCATGAAAGAACAGCATCCTGTAGCACTCCTGAGTTGTTAATCAACGGTTTCGAGGTTTTACCGTCCATTCGTGTGCACTGGGTTCGGTTGGTAAAGTAATCAGACAGCCATGCTAATAGATAACTGGGTCAACCAAATGTTTCCAGTTTGTGAAGTGGAAGAGACCTTGAGACTGAGTCAAATGCCGATGAATAATCCAGGAAAGCGCAACGCACAGGTTTCACTGATGCGTTAAAGGACTTACAAATATGGTGAATAAGGGAGGCGACAGCGTCCGAAGTGGACCTGTTAGATCTATAGGCAAACTGAAAAGGTTCGTTAGGAGGATACATAGAAGAACGTAGGCGTTTAAGTATAGCAGGCTCCGTCAGTTTAGGACCAGAATACGTTAAGGCGATGGGCAAAAACGTTTTGCTAAAACAGTAGAACTGCTATATCTTGGGATGGAAATAACTGATGGATATCCAACAGTCAGGGTTGGAAGAGGAGATTAATGACGAGTTAATTAGAGAAGTAAGTGCGTCTGTCAGCGCTACAGCACCATGCCTTAAAAGGGCTGAGGACAGACTATCAGAACCGACCGTTGGGGTAATCTTAGTGGTGCGGAGAAGATGGATCATCTCGTCTCTAGAAAAACTTGCAACCGTCACATCAACACTCTACCCAAATATGGCCGGGGGTTAATTGGAAGGATGAATAAGAGCACGATTGATACTGACTAAATCAGCAGGAGTTTTCGTATGCTTCTTCTTCCCGCACAACAGTCGAATGCCTTGCCATAGGAATCGATCATTGTTACCACTCAACAGTTGGCTGGAGAACGCCATGTCTATGCGTCGGATTTTAGCTTTTATTAGGTTGGAAATATGCCGCACGCTTGAGTTAGTACAAGATTTGTAGAAGTGCTCCCTGCATCGTCTTGGAGATTTCAGTTTCTGGATGGAGATACTGCCATTCGAGACGAATAGTGTTTCTGAGGGGCAGCAAATACCAAAGATTGCGTTGGCCGTCTCCGTGAAAAGTTTGACATTATCATTGGGCAGTGGTTCAAAAGAGAAACAGGTAGATACGATCGAAAGGGATTTCGGGAGAATAAGGTTGTTGCTTGAAGGGTTACGGAGGCCGTAAACTGTATGCGAGAACTAATGGAGTATCAGTCTGATTGATGTTGTAGCAAAGATATCATTTTGCCGCTGCACGAGATTGCCGCGTTAGGCCAAACCAGGGGGAGGGTTGACGTAGCAGATGGTGCAATGATCAAATATTCATGCTGCTTTGAGTACTGAAACACTACTACAAGTTTCAGGAACCAGCTGCATTATGCCCCATTAGTTTTCGCGCTGGTTTTGACTCAGTTAACCGTGGATCTCTGTGGGAACTAACAAAAGCTGATGATATGCCTGCCAAACTCTCAAGAATTCTAGGGCATGTCCACATGAGTATAAATATACGACGAGGAATCTTCAGGATTCGCTATTCATTATGAATGAAAGAGGGTTATCCATTCTCCACGACTTTGACCAGTTATGCCATTGGTTGCATATGAGCAAAATGATGCCTCACTACCCAAACGTCCAACCTAGCCCATCAATCTATATCACTGAGCTGGGATTTGCGGATAACTTGGTTGTGCTCGGTGATTCCCAAGCCATAATCCAGCCAACACTTGGCTTAATAAGTCTCTCTGCAGCCAAGAAATCAACACGAAAAAACAAAAGCCTTCCGAAACTTCCCAATCGCAGGTGCCTATCAACTGTCAATCAACGGCACGCGATTAGAAAATGTGTTATCATTCAAATGCCTAGGATTAGTTACGCTACCGAAGGGGCAACCAAAGGGAAAGTTGCTGCGAGAATCGGCAACGCGATTAAGGCATTTCACAGCTTCGGTGAGTGCTGTGAGCACACAGGGAAGAGAGATTTCATACAAAGATTCTCGTCTACCTTGCTACTGTTAGCTCCGTGTTCGCTAATAGGCTCGAGACTTGGCCATTGTAAGCCGAGGATGCCAGCATTCTGGATGTATTCGGTCATCGGTGCTTCCGAGGAACCGTCGGCACAAACAAGGAAAAATGAACCTCTAGCAACAAAATAAAAAGACGATCCTTCGATACAGTGCAGCTGCTCTTCATCATCCGAAGCAATCGGCTTCAGTGAGTCAGTCATCTACAGTGCTGTGACTCGGAACTCTCTCGATGAATTTCATTTCATGTAATATCTTTTGAATGGCGCTTTTGCCGTGGCGGCCGGCTTAAAACCTGGAGTAAGTACCCTCGAAATGGATATGGTGCATCTTGGCCTAAAAACAGTCTATGGGTACCTTGAGTGGAAATAAAGCTGGATGGCTATCTGCATGGATTTCGCCTCAAACCCTAACGCTTAGCCGGCAACAATTTGTGATGTCCATGGAGACGAGTTATCCTGTATCAGGGGATATTCGTATCACAGTAAAAGTTCAGACTTACAGGCCTCACCTCTCGATTGTAATTAGTCCCAAGTTGATGCGAAAATTAGATATTTTCACGTCTTTTTAAAGAGACTTTAAACCTTCAGCGGATTCAATTACAAGTTCTTCTAGAGTAACAGCAACAGTGAAAACCCGTGAAACCTGAAGGTGGTAGCAATCCCATCTTCCTGAAACGGCGGGTTTTACTGTACAGTTTGCGAAGACTTAATAAAGAGATTTCAAATCTCTTTCTGGAAGCTTTTTGGGGCCAGCCATCTAATCTAAAGTGGCAAAACCTACCGTTTATCCTCTAAAAGCTCACGGGAAACCTCCGACAATCTATGGTGATTCTCGCGACGACTTAAGTTCAAAATTTTGGAGCAATCGTCAATAGATGTGAGTGCATCTCATCAGCGGGGGAATGATTTGCGATCGGCACCACAAACCATTTCGGAACTCACTGGAAATTGGATGGTACAAACTTTGGATATGGATGATGGGTTAGTACATCGAAGAAGTGTTCATTAAATTTTCTATCACAAGCCCGAAATTCCTGTTAACAGAGACACGGTCCCAGTATCCACACATGTTGACTGATTTGGGTGTACCTAGCAAACTGGGGTGTAGACCTCTGACTATGCAACAATTTAGAAGCTATAAGCATCCCGAATCCCTTCGAGCTGACGTGAATGCAATAATTTGTCATGAATCGGTTATTCATTCCTTTTCTTGCACGCGACTACTTACAACAAATAAATAATTGTGACCTCGATTATTCAAAATATACAGCACCATTCTTGGTGCAACTGGGTATTTTCATTCATCCACTGGTGTTATTTGGAAGATTATAAGATACGTTCGTGCTGCATACTACCAGTGATATCTGTCGTGAGAAGTTTCAGCTCTGGGGCACAAAAACCGAGTTTTCGTCAAATGAATGGCTCGCTTGTCACAACTCGTGCAAATTTAATGAACCATCGTCATTGGTGTGATCCAATGACAGCAGTTTGCTTTTATCCGGCCAGGTGTGCCCGATCTGCTAGGGTGTTTAGTAGATCCATACAAAATCGGTTGCCATGGTAGCCCGTTCTTTACCAATAATGCTCTTTGTTACGATTTAATATCGCCCCTATCAATCCATGTGAATAAAAACATGCAATTCAAAGATCTCTGTATGTCACTTCATCTGGGAAAATCCTAAAGAGAATCGATTGCTTGATTTTTTGTAAACATACCAGAAGAAACAGCATAAGTTGACGAGTACAGCTTTGCGGGATATTTTGTCGCGTGAAGGGCTAAGTAAAGCAGTGCAGAATACGGGATGCTTTTAGACGTGATAGTTTAAAGGTAACTTTTTTGCCGGCAAAATATTGACTACAGTACGACTGAACCAGGCTAGAATACGTTTTGTTACTACACTGAATTAATTTACCGGAAAATACCGGCCCAAATTTACCTCGTTCATAAGCTAATACGGGATTTAAAATGCCAAACCGCCCGCAAATTTCGAGGTATAAACATTCGGGCTGCAGTTCGAAGATAATTAGGTACACACTAGTTTGCTTATTGCAGAGTGATAAATGCAAAGTGGTTATAATTATGTTTACTGGAAGCCCCATTCATTGCGCCCTAAGAAACAAGAAGCCATTGTGAATTAATGCAGCCGAGAGCTACAGAATCGATAAAAATCGGTCGCTAACACCAGTCTGTTCAACCGGTCTTCAATGATCTAACTCGAATCCCATCACGCTTAATCAAATACTAGCAAATCAAATGACCTAAATTAGGGCGACCTGACTTTAGTTTTTTGGTCAAAATTCGAAACCACATACGGGTTTGCGCTTGAAAAAAGCAATACAGCACGCAGGTGATTGGTTTTATTCTTCATTTTTTCCCTTCCATCACGTCGGTCATTTCTCCGTGTACTCACAATATTTCATCCTGAATGTTATTCTGATAATCACATTCAATTAACAATTCACCAAATTGCTATAACCACCGCTTCAAAGCTATACGTTCAACTAAGTGACTGAAAACGATCTTGGAATGGAACTGCAGAAAGCATGAAAACCTCAGTCGTGTTGGAGATTTTGGGAACCTTTTCTAACTCATGCTCTCTTCCTCAGGGAAGGCTCAACCCCCACTTTTATGTTGAGCAACGATGGTGGCTATCTCATTATGGGATCCGGACAGATGTTTCAAAGATGAGTAGAAAACTTCAGCCGACTGCCCGACCGCTCTCTCAGTCAATCTATGTAACGTCACTAGGCGACGGAGAGAAACATGTAATCGATTTCAAACCTTCCGAGAGATCGAAAACCATCTCCACCGTCCTGACAATAGAAAACTGGAAGTCATCCTTTGAGCATGGCACCCACTCGAAATCCTGAAGTCTTGTTTACCAACTCCAACGATCCTACGAAGTGTGGTCGTATCTGTGATTCTGAATATTTTCCCAAAGATTGGGAAATCTTTATTGTTCTTCTTATATCAAAGAATGGCCACAAGACAATAGGTGCAAACTGCGAAAGTATTGGCTTCATCGATATAACAGCTGAAGCATCTGCCACCACTAGGTTAGACCACTTTGTCGTCGTTCGGGACCCACGCACAAATTTTCGTCGAGAAAGATGCTGAGATGACCAGATATTTACACCGTATCTAATTCTAGAACCAATAAAAATCCAGAAACCCAACACAGCATGCTTCATCGAATTGTAAGAAGTTCTCAGCTCCATTGACAGATAGGTAAACTGGCGCATAATTCAAAGAGATGGGATGTCCAACAAGTATGTTAGATTCTTAGGGGCGCAATACTCGTCAACATTGGTACGTCCACACCTTCGACGAAAAATGTCCAGAGTTCCCCTTATATTCCGGTGTTTTCCAAGGCGCTCTCTATCGTCTGTCACAATCAACTTTGCCTTAAAGTGGATAACATGTGGTGTCCTCGACAGCTCTCGAGAAAAGCAACTTGCCCACGATTATTGGGTCCATGACTTTGAGTTAGTGATTACATTGTTATTCTTGGAGAGGATTTCGCACCTATGTATCCGAATCTAGACCGGATTGTGTGCGAAGCCAAAACCGTTGGTCTAGTGATTACCACTTGAAAAACTAAAGTTCTACACGGCTTTGCAAAACTCATCGTGAGCTGTCCACTTTAATGGAGAAACTTCGGAGCAGGTGTATCATATCGTTTACCTGGATTCTACCATGCCACCAACGTCCAAACCAGAAATGATGTAAGGCTTCATGTAGACTGAGGAAAATATGAAACTTCGCAAAACATTGTAGTCTCATTGTGAAATAAGTCACCGCACGAAACGGAGAATTTACTGAACTGCCGTTCTTCCACCCTTTAAGTACACATGCAAAACCTGGTGGCTAACAGTAGGTGATATGAGACAAATGGAAAGTTTTAACCACTGGTTTCTCCAATAAAAACGGAATAAATTAAGTGGTATGGTCACATCTCAGACACCGCCATCAGTGCTGTATGTAGGTCGAACGGACTTCGTCGTTTCTCTAAGGGCGTCGCCTACAGTTCGGCCATGTCCTTTGCTGACCTCAAACGAAACTATCAAACATGAGCCTGCTGCCTTCACCTTGGTCAGGCTTATTGAAAATAGGGATTAGCGCTATTAAAGATGGCATGGATCGCCTAGGTCTTCAGTCGGTTTACCAACTAGAGTTTCCGTTACATATGCCTTGACGCGGATCGCAGTGCATGGATGGGAGCAGTCGGAGATATCCAAGAAGTAGAGTTATCCTCTGGTAGCAGCTAGTTGTAAAAAATTAGTGCTGGTAAGTAAGTAAGAATCCTTAGGATTCAAAAGTGGCTAATGATAGAAAAACTGATACTCTTCCAATTCGTGTTATACGTACACACGCATGTACGTATATTATTTACTCATTTTTCCTAATCATTAACTCACATTGTTGGGAAATGGGATGTCAAAATCTATTCATTCACTAAACAAGGTTTAACGCAGAAAGTGAAAAATTACTTGTTTGAATAGTCTGCTTTGTTGTTAAAAGTCGATCCATAGTAGGGAATACATCAAGTCCCTCTTTTCTCTCTTGGTCACCTTGATTGAAAAATTCCTCCGTGACCATGTTAGCCCACGTGATGTAACTCTCCCAGTTTCTGCAAGGATTGGAAACATCTGCACATTTTAGAACCATCTATTAGTGTAAAGAACAACAAATTTAGACGTACTTGCTGGACTAGTACAATTTCCAGCTTCACGGAATCATTCCATCTTTCATCATCTTGAACCACTTTCACGAATTGCTAGAATTGTAGGGCAGGACATATTGTATTAAAGAATATCTTACCTTGAAGCGCTCCACGTAGTGCTGTTGTTTGGTAATGTCGGTTGAAAGAATCAGGAGTTTCAAACGTTGTACAAATTCTTTCCTGTTTAATGAACAGATGAGTTTCCCATTGGTAGTTATACTGCGTTGTAGTGTCGCATTTAGTGTATTACTTGTTTACTTTTTAAAACAATCCAAAATTTGTTGTGTTCTAGCACGCACATTTTAAGATCAGCATTTTTCCCCGAAATCACTGCACCTTTATATTTTATAGACTCAAAATCACATTTTTAGATGTATCGCTCTCTAATTTATGACGCGTTGATGCAAGGTTATTATTTGTTTAGACCTAATTGACCGACTGGATTTGTCGCCTGAACAAGAGATTCAGTAGCGTTAGATTGCTTAATGAATCCTGGATTGTTCCACTGAGTCTTCAATAGTGTCTACTGCAACCAAGGAGATTGTTTCTAAAAGGGTGAACCGAACAAGTGTTAGACCAAAGATTATCAAACACGGACGACAGAAGTCCTTCGGACATCAGATTCAGTGGCTGGGGAATGCTCTGCGCATGCCCAGAGAAATCCTGCTTCCCGGTAGGCTATTCTCCGACGTAAGTAGTTAAGAGATGAGCTGAAGTGGTCAGTCGATGACGTAAGAAAATGCTTGAAAACCTTAATCGGTGGGCTGGCCCTAATGTAGATCCAGTTCACGAGATCCCCTCAAGCAATGGTTCTAGACGATTTATTCAGTATCGTTTATATGAATAATTCTTCGACCCATTATATTGCAGTTGATCTTCAACTATTTCTTTTTCTCCCGTTCTGTCATGAGTAGACAATACGGCGAGGCAGCCGCCGAAACAGGAAGTTAATATTTTGAAAAATGTGACTGAAATTACCAGAGGAATACAAACACCACCAGTTACTAGTGTTGCTTCTACAGCTAGGACTGGTGTTGACTAATTGTCAGTTCCTTCACCTATCTACACAAGTCTCTGTCGTTAGAGTCGTATGTGATGGAGCGTAGTACACTCAGCTTGATGAAGTGTTTTATCTGCCACCGATTTCGTGTAGTGGGAGATTTCAAGGTTCGATGTTTGCTCGCTGACGTCGCCGAGTCCGTTTGTTCGCGCACTGTTCCCTGCAGCCAAGCCAAAACGCACTCAAATATTCGGCAATGAAGTTTTCCCTCCTTTCTGAAAACGCAGATGGCTGAACATCCATATCCGAATTAGCAATTGCTGATAGACTTGACACAAAAGGCAACAACCCTTTTAAAAATGACTAGTGATTGAACGGGTATTAATGAAGATACAAAGAGATGGTCCGGAACCGATCATGCAACACATCACAGTTCATTTCTTTGTACAAATATGTGTACAGAAAATTATTTCTAACTATTTTAATTTGCTTTTGATAATTTCTGATTTAACAGAAGGCATTTTATAAAAAATAAAGGCTAAGAACTAGTCAGAGCAATCCATAACTAGTTAGTTCTCTCCTGAAATGACACTTTACACTTTTCTTGCTCATCACCAACTTGGGTACTGTCGTATCAACAATTCATTAAGTCACTGACCGAGATGATTCTGGAGCTCCGCCTCTAATTTGCCAACTTCCTGCTTCACACATTTCAAGTTGAACTAACAAGCGAAACCCGCTGGCCAGCGGCTTTAACCCAATTATCTGCTGGCGCAGCATCGAAAAATTTTGTAAAGCTATGGTGCAGACAGAGTAAAATAATCAACAAAGGAAAAGCAAAAGGTCCCTTGTTTTTACTAAAAACATTAAGATATTTTTTATTTGCTTTTGTTTGGTGATTTGTTGGACCTGATCTGTAAAGGGAGGCCATACAGCATCTTCGCCACTGCTTTTGATTCTGAGTCAAATTTCTGTCTCTAACAAACGGTAGTTCTAGTTAATGTACCCCATCCAGTAAGGCGAAAAGAGCCAAACTAATCGAAAGCGGAAGCTTACTTCTACATATTCCTAAGCGTATTCAGCACCGAGTACAAAAGTGCACGGCAAGCATCCGAGTTGTTGAAGACTGCTTAGTACAATTACATCAGTCGAAGAAGACAACTATCATTACCCAACACAGTACGTCGATTTTCTTCATTGCCCATCTCATGTTTCTATCAGACTACAACAAAGTTTCGAATGCATCGGCGGGGGGGGCGTTCCCAAGGATCCTCAAAGGGGGAGCCGTGTCTCACATGGCTTCACATAAGGCCCAGTTTCTTGGCAGCGTCAGGGGTAAAGAAGATCTGTGAAAGCATAAAGACCAAAACGCATCAGAATGTCCGGGAACAAGCAAAATCAAATGACTAGGTCAAAAACTTCACACGCAATTGGTGAATCAAAAACTTATCTATCGTGCTATTGGAAGAGGCCGCCACACTGCAAGTCATAGATGCTGAACGATCATTAGAGACCAATAAAATACAGAAAAGTCTGTAGAATGTCAATACAGCAGCAGGAAACTGCACTCTACAGAACTCCGATTAGCCAAAAGTAAATACACCTTTCTGCTTCCGAAAGAAAACCCATCGTGTTTCAGATGTTCATCAACAACCTAAATCATAATCTACGTATGTCTGAGATGCGGTTTGTACCCCTGAAGTAAAGAATGCAGCTGCAGGACCGAGCTGGGCTGAATTGAAAACTTGTCCTATCGAGTAAAGCAATGGATGAAATGGGTTTTTGCTTTTTATCCGCTTATATCCCTCTAGATTTCTTTGTGCCATTTAAGCAGTCGTTGTTCATATAAAAGCCCATTTGTACTTTACGAATCTAAACGATCCATGGCGTCGACGATTAAGTTGAACACTGCAGCAACTTCTCAGTCCTCCTGCACACCCGACAGAATCAACTATTCAGGGGGGGGTGAGTAGATTGGCTTTATTTCTGCAGGAAAATGGCGCAAGGCCTAGTCCACTTTTCTTTCGTTTAAAGGCGATCCGGTCTTGACATCTGAATATCAGCCAAGGTTTCATAGCCTTCTCGGTGTTTCCGTCGTACGGCTGAACCCGCTACACATTGCTTGTCTAGGTCTGAGAAGATTTGGCGCCCCGAAGTTTAATCTCAAAACGACGCACTGGGAATCCTTGTACATGGTCACAGACCGAATTACGAGTAGGATGAGTTGGTCTTCCGGACTAGGGTTTGCGAGCTTTTTACAGGTTAGCTGAATGAAAGACTAGATGCGGTCATGAATCGTGGTCAGTCGTCTTAGTGGATTCGAACTTTCACGCTTTCCACATGATTGTTTCACATATTATCTTGTGTTCGTTTATCCATCATTATAACAGTGATTCATTTCGGCTAATGGTTCATCAAGTACCACCAACAACTCACTCATTATTGCGATCCAAATAACTACGGTATAGCCGTTTTCCTTTGTTAGACGTCATCAGAAACGTATAATCGTCGCACCCGAAATGGGTGACGAACCCGCCGTAAACGTTTGTGAATCGAACACTATGGCAAGCATACTATCCTAGCTGACTCTCACGGGCTTATTTAACCTTAATCCCACTAGATTTAGCTTTTGTCCACCACTGGTCATGTAGCTTCTCCGTCGAAAACGTAATCCCATATTAATTGATGTATGTGCCCATCATTGGTGGTGCAAATGCCAACAGGCTGATAGTTGGCCCTGAATAAGGTGGGGTCATGATCCCAAAAAAGCGGTCGTTAGAATGCGGTGAAAATAAGGAGATTTTGCTAGACAAGCTTTTTTTATGCAGTAATCCACGTGAGTCCGCTAATGACCAGCGGAGCCTGATACCACATAAGGTCATAGCCCTTTGGTTCTCTTCGTGTTATTATATTACAGAAGGAGCATGATGCATTTCTCAATCACTAGCTCTACTAGGATCCATAAGGGTACTGGACACGCCATCTGGCTTAAAAGAAAATACATGAACATTAATACCGGCCGCTACATACGCGCTGATCAGCGACAGTCCCCCATGGCCACTGTGCAAGAACTGGTCCGGCTAATGAATATACACACACGCGTTGGCAGTCAAGGGTCAGTCCAGAAGACAATCAAGGACATACTCTTATCGCGAATATACATGTACACACAAATCTAGGTATCTGTTCCATTTGTGCTTCCATTTGACTGACCAGTGGCATGTACCATACTGATCATATGGTTCTTGTGATTTATTCCTCTTATGGAGTCGCTCCGGCTGTTGATTCCATTTGCCTGCTACATATTTAAGTACCTGAGAAAGAGCCGTCGTTGACCGCTGATTAATGTACTACATACATTCCGAGAGTACGTGTTCTGATTGTGACACCGACTACTGGTTTCTTATGGTCAGCAAAACCCCGACTTGTTCAGTTACCTTGCAGCATAGTACTCCTGACCGAAGGTTCGAGGCGGGAATCTCTCGGAAAATTTCGTTCCTCGGTCTAAGCTAAGGGCTTGGACCTAGCCCACGGAACACCAGGGGTCAATGTCATAGTTGGCGAACGACTACTTACAAGAGTAAGGAAGAGGTAGATCATATGAACGGAGCTGACAAGGAACAGTGTTTTTAGTTCTCCAGGTACCGATAGTAGTAATGTCCAAAAACTCCATAAGGAGTTCGACTCGCGGGGGCCTAGTTATTGGACTTCTAGTTAGGTGAACTAGGCGAATTGCTATCAACGTCGTCTGTGGTTGTTTCCTGGTTGCCTTGGGTTTAGCACCTGCCACGATTTCGCATTGGCACTGAAACATAGTACGTCGCGAAAATGGGACCGACGTCGCAATTTTTGATTCGTCAACCTGTGTACTTTTGGCTAAAGGATAACGTCGCAGTTTGGAAATGACCAGTCCAAAAGAAAAAAAACGTCTGGGAAGTTATTCGAATGTGAAAAGTGGGGATATCAGTGTTGCCATTAAGAAAATTATGAAAACTCATAGAAGTTTGATTTAGGATTTACAGTAAGAGTGCGATGGAAATTGCCTAACTTCTCCGGAGACTAAATTAGTGAACCTAACAGTTGAGCTCCCAAGATAACGCTTCCCCATCGAGTAATACTAGACACAAAAAAGCTGGTGGGATGAGAAGATTAACATAACTACCAAGGTTCTCGAACTAGATCTCAAATGAAGACATGGCGGCCTAATCAAGAAGGAAGACTATGCTAACGGAAGTCACGAACTGTGTTGCATCATAATGGTATGGTACGACAGTTCTGTAAGTTAAGTTGCTGACATTTCAGCCAATAATAAAAGAAAGAAAAATGGATTAATGAGCACGATGAAAAATAACTACCCGTTTGTAATCGGATTAAACGTGGGCACTGAACAGTTTTTTTCACTTATGAAAGTTTGTAAGCAGCTCTTCCATATTTTCTTCCTTCTTAACCAGAATTTATGGTAAATGTGGAACAGTGGGATTGCAGAAAACGCTAATACGAGAGAATCAGTCTATACTCTGATCGAGTGGATTTGTGTAAGCGACAGGAATACAGACCATTATGTGAGGGATGGGTAGGACCTTCAGTAATTTTCAAGGAAAGTGCTCTACAGGTATTGCGTGCATGTTGGGTATTTTATCAATGAGTCAATCGGAATACAAGAGACACGGCTAATGACAGAGCGACCTCGGTAACGCAACTGAAAATCTTTCTATAGTATGCCTGAAAAAATTACTGGAGAACAATGGAGTAAGACAGGGGAAAGCACTGGTAGAGGAAAGAAATAACGGCAAATTTGCTTTGCGCTAAACTGTTTCAGTCTGCGAATTTGAAAAGACAGGTGACCTATTATTTCCACGAGGCCAAAGATATGGAAGGACTGTCGTAAACTGATGCAAGCCATAACACTCCAGAATTTAACAGATTCGGCTTTGGGATCGGGAAAGGCGCCAATTATCATATGTTTATTTCAGAAAGGCAAGGTAAAAATATACTCAGAACATCTAGATGTATTAGAGTGAGGTTTAAAGTGAGAAGAAAACTTCTGAATATTACGCAAATTTCTTGACAGGGGTGCAAAATAAGACTGAATGAAAACTGATTGACACATTGTGACATCATATGCATGCCTGAGGAGTTGAGTGGCTGGATCAGTAAACAAATTGCTGAAGATGTCATGAAGAAATAAGGCCAAAGGAACTGATTATTGAAGAACACCGGAGTCTTGAAGCAAGAGCTCAGTATATGATAAGCGGCTTTAGTCCGTTGAAATCAGTTGGTAAATTAGCCTTTCAACCACGCCGGTACAGAAACAGGACATCCAAAAGATTCAAGCCTGTGGAGAAGAAGGGGACAGGGAACCGAGTCCAAGGCAGTGGAATAATTTAAAAAGACGTAATTGATCGATTTCACCCAGCTGTTTAAACTTTTGGAATCAAAGTGCCAGTTTAAATAGACTGCATCCAGAGTCCACCTTTTCGGCCTATATGAAAACCGAAATGGGTCACTTGGGATAATAGGGTAGAGAGACAAACGATTGAAGATAGCCTTTCCTAACAAATTTGAGCGCAGAAGAGATGATGGAAGCGGGCGAAAATTACTTTGATAAAATACCAGAAGTTGTGTTTGAAGATGGAAAGGATCTTTGCGGGTTTTCATGGATTTAGGTCAGGACCGGTAACAACGGATTTGTTGATTAGTGCAATCATAGCATAGAAAAACGAACTTGCTCCCAATTCACGAAGGTAGAAAACAGGCGCCCCGGGTCAACTGCGGACGCAGTTTTAAAGGATCAAAGAACCTTGAATCACTGTTCAACTTTTGGGGTGTAGGCGTTTTATGGATTAGTATAGCGTTGGGGGCAGGTGAATGAATGTGCTTTTCTGAATGTCGGCATCTGGACTGTAAATCATGGACTGAACGCGTTATCCACACCGGAGCCTGATACCACACCATGGAGTTTTATTGTCAGCAGTGCCAAAAACCAATTGGGTAAGGGCTAAGAAGGAGAACCTTGGTCATGAAGTTCATAGGGAGTTTTATCAATCACCTGATGGATTTCATTAAGGGGTGAAGGTTTGTCACAAAATACGCTTTCAGTAGACCAGCATTGGTCAACAATTGCATTAATTGTCAATATGGGTTAGTTGAGAGTAGGGGAGGGTATTCAAGGGAAAACCAACAAGGTATTATGGACAGGAATCTTTGAAACAGGAGGTACATCCAGGGGAGATTTCTTGTTAGCCTTAATTTGTTCCACTCTGACAAACGACTGGTGTTCACAGCGAAAGCGAATAGCAGGTCTAACTGAAAGCGGGCAAGGGAGAAGTGGGGGCTTCTTTGAAATCACCGACAACAGTCAAATAATAGTCGAACAATAACAAATATGAAAGCATCATGTGTAAAAAAACAACTACGCAGACATTACTAGTTGTCGTGCCTAACAAGGGGAGAAATTGGGATGGCATTTAACCATAGCAGAGACAACATCCACACGACAGAAAGGCAAAGAAAGTGCCGGACCTTTCGGATCACTTGCTAGTGATGCATGCTGCAAAACCGCTGCCCGTCTTCTTGCATTGAGCTGTATCACGACGAAAGTACTGAAGGTTTTCAAGAGGAACAAGGTTATCCTCAATATTTTTATTGAGTCATGATTCTTGAAAGCAAACCGCAAATGGGTGTGAATGAATTGGATGGTTCAAAATATTAGTTAAGCACGGCATTTTTTTGAATAGTGGTCTGATGTTGGTGCTCAGCAATTCCGGGACAGCTATCTTGGTTGGTGTTGCTCGATTACAGGCCGCCAGCCACCAACACACCTTGGTTCCTTGGACCAGGATGATTTTGACGAACGTACATAACCGAGCAATGAGGGTGATAGAAGAGAATCAGTTTGGATGAAAGTTTCCTTCGAATAACGAGTTCTATGGGACCTGGAGAGAGTATGTGAATAATTCCCAATGGCAGTGCTGGAGACCAAGCGGATTAAGATGCAGCCAGTCGAGGGGCGCGCCAGTTCGATCTGTGACTAACTCTTTAGTTGGTAAAACATGTTGATAGACTGATAGGTCGAAAGTCAAGGCAAGCATCGGCATCAAAAGCGAATACAATAAATATGCGCCATTATTTTTTGCTAAGTTGCCATTACCCCTTTTCATTATACTTCTCACAATTACCATGCAAAAGGTGCGTTTGCAGTTACCAGGGGGCCTAGATAATTTAGGGGGACGGTTGCCGGTTTCTGTCCGTACAGACTGTTAAATTTCCGTATCTCAGAACAAATTATTGCATATTTCTACTAGACATTTGCCGAAAGTATATTTGTTACTACTGGTATTTCTCATTATGTGGTCAACAAAATTGAAAACAGAAGTCCGAACTCCCGCTGAGTTGGCATTTGTCCATAAAGGAACATGCATTATAATTGCCTTTTTCGGCCCCATCTCCTAAGACCGTCTGTTTGAATCCGCCCGGCATCGTGTGCATTATCGATTCCGTAGCCGAACTGCTTAAGACGTGGAGTTCCCACTCTAAACAGTTGATTGTAACTTGGTAAGGTTCCATTAAAACGTAATGCATGTGTATAGTCTTTGATAAAACAGCACTCTGACTGCAGCGGTCATTTGATAAAGCTACTTACACAGACCTTAAATTAGGAGCGGAAATGACCGGAAAAGACAGCAAAGGTGAACATGAAATTTGAGGTACTGGAGGATACCTACTTATTAGAGAAACCAACAATTAGGGTATTGCATAAAACTTTGTTCATGAAACTGATAAGCGACACCGCAGACCTAGATCCTCCGAAGGGTTACACTGAATACGACAACAATGAAAGTAAAGAAGAGGTGGATTACAGACA
>LUCM01006694.1:417430-436423 GCA_008360955.1 Fasciolopsis buskii
CCTTCTTGTGTTTCTAGTTTTGGTGTGTAAGTATAATATATATAAATTTTATATTATATATTAATATTATATATATACATCTGCATAGTATATTTATAACCGGTTTTGTCTTTGAAAACAAACAGTAAGGTCGATCCAAAATTGTAAATGAAGACTTGGCAGAAGTGACGACAATAGTATTCGACTGCAGACGTTCACGATATGAAAATAATTCTGGGAATTTAATCTATCGTTATTGTTTTACTTCCAGGGACTGAAATATTAAAAATAATTCCTTCCGGTTCATTTATTTGTTACTTATTTATGACATAGTCAATATACAATATTCCTGTAGAGGACCGCGCCATGGGAAAGGCCCACTCAAATATAGGGATGACCTTCGTGTCCCAAGGCCACGGGGCCTTTCCACTTGACCCACCATCGGCAAATAGATAGCTGTCTAGTTCTGTTTCTGGCCAATCGTTCGCTTTGTTTCACTTTTTGAAACCATTAAGTGTGAACTGCTATCCTTTCTTTAATAAAATACCTCGAGTAAGAATTGATGCGTGGTAATTTCGTTTGTGAGCTGATTTTCAGTATGGCTGTATCAGAGTTGATTCATGTCAGGTTTAGGATAAGGTTCTACTCAGGATTTCGCCAAATAACCTACAAAAGCAGCATTTTCAAGGTGCAAAATTGTTTCAATGTTGCCTTTTGATGTTGTTGGCAGAATAACGTTTGGCTTCGATGTGGAGATCTGTGTTCTGGAGCCTCCCACATTGGTTAAGATAGTGAAGTCAGTACCGTTTCCCATCTAAATTCTGAATTGACTATTGTTTTCTTTTGAATCATTGCTGGCAATAACCTCCCCAATGGCAGGGATCCAATCCAGAATGGTTTTTCTATGATTTCAAATTAGAGAAAAGCATGCTGAATAAGTTATTCTATCAGCATCGTTAGAAACATCTGCCTTCACTTCTTGTATTAGAATCCAAGGAAATATTGTAGTTACCGTTCTATGATTTGAGCCAAAGGAAGTAACATTTTTCGTTGCTGAGGTGACATAATAAGAGCCGCCCCACTTATACCTTTCTCCGAAAGAACTCATGTGTCTTGTAATAAGTGTTGTTTGTGGTAACTGTGACTGAACTGGGAATAACCTTGTTTCATTAGATCACTCAAAGATGTTCTAGCAACTGTATGTTCTGACATCCATTTGCGTATTCACGATTTCCCACTGCTGCGCGCTGTGCTCAGTGCAGGTCACGTACAGTTACCGGTGCAGCCGTGTAACGATTGAAAATAAGAGAAATAACTGTCCGTGAGAGGTTTAAATTCCAAGATATTCACCTTCAAATGCCACGATTTGAACCACCTGATTAGCCCCCGGCTGGAAAATGGGTAAAGGACTATCAAAATTTGTTTACCATGGACATACAGACAAAACATTTTGGGAGGTGAGTGCTAATAGTCTGAAGCTTGAAGCCATCAGCGTCGTGGCATTTATTGAATGCGCCGTTTTCAGAGATGACCGCCCTTCAAGTCTGAGAAGTAGAGGTTATATCATGATGTATATCTGCTTCGGGTGGTCTAAACATTCTGTTCGCATTCTAAAATTAACTGTATTTCTATCCGTCGCAAACCTTGTTATCCTAATCAATTTTGACGGATAACTTTTGTTAACATTTACATGGCTTCTGATACTCAAGCGCACGACTCCAGATAATTTGCGGTTGGACTGTCTATCTCATCAGTTGCTTTGACCATTTTTAGTGTATTCTCGCCGGTGAATCAAACAGATCTAATACTTCTTCCTTATCATCCTATGGATTCCTCATCCCTGTACAGTTTCTTTCGCGTAACAATGTTTTTCTAGACTATGCTTTAGATAGCTTTCCTAAGATTTTCGCTGTTCATAATCGAGCACTCATTGCAATGTCTGGTCAGTGTACTTTATTCAATTGTTCATCCCTAGGTTTATCGCAAAACTAATTCCTTGCTCGATCCACCGACCACATCTGCGTTGTGAATAGGCATGTTTACCCTCGAGGTAACTTGAATATGCTGCGTGATAAGCCAGACTCTTCAGTGTTTCTCCTTCATAATGAACCAAAATGCCGCGAGAGCATAATTAATTACCATAAATCCTGTTATAATGCAGGACAGATATCTTAGGCCTATGGAACAACTGGTAGGTCCTAGGATTTGTCGCAAAGTGAATATCCTATCAACACAACCCCAAACGGGAGGAAAGCCAGTTTGGTTTTCAACCATGCAATTTTTACGAGCATGAGATAATCGGCAGAGGATAATACTCGGGAGTAGTTTGAATACGATGCTTACTAAACCAATTTGTCTGTGGATTCCATATGAGCATTTGTCTCGCTTTTTGCAAATCTGTACAAACACCAATTCGCGACAGTCATTAGGGATTTGTTCCCTTTCTCAAATTGATCCCACGAGTATTTTAGCTCCTATTTTAACGCTTTTGGGTTGGCGATCGTTCCTGAAACCCTTCATAGGTTTACAGACAACGTCCTGAAAGGTTCGTATCTCAAGGATTTTGTCATCTACCTTGAAGACATAATATTCCACACGAAATCCATTACCAAACGACGAACGGATAAAGGAAGTATTTAAGCGGTTGGGACAAGACAGGATGAAGTCAAAAATTTCTTGTGCAATGAGGCGACGTTTCTGGACTATTTAATTTCACCAAAAGTGATCCAAACAGATCCGGCAAAATGCAAAAGAATTACAAACCGGCCATTATGTATATAAACAGAGCAACTAAGGTGTTTTCTAGTTTTGGCTCTTTATTATTGAAGATTTGCGAATGACTACATGAATCAGTGATCTTCTACGCCGATTCACAACTCACGGAGGTGTTTTTGGTCGAAAAAATGCAGCAAAGCATTTTCTAAGTTGAAGACGTCGTTAATATCGGCATCCATCCTGGCATTATCTGGTGTATGCAATGGTGCCAGAAGTTTCATTTTGAATACCAATGCTAATGATTTGGTCGTGGGGGCCATCTTGTTACAGGAATCGCAACAGGAGGAAATGGTCACTGTCTACGCCTGTCCTGTCTTACATCCAACCAAACGCAGGTAAAGCACCTCAAGGGAGAAGAATTCGTCGCTAATTTGCCTTATTACCCATTTCCGACCCTATCTCTTGAGGAAGAAGCTTAAAGTTGGAACAGACCACAGCTCATTACATTGGTTTTGGATTTTAAGAACCCTGAAGGCCAAGTGGTGAGGGGATAAGATAAACCACAAGAACGGTATTTTATCTGTTAGCATCATTCCGGGCTGCGACGCCCCTATGAGGATGCGCTTTGACGATTTTCTCACAAAGTAAACGCGTTTTGTTAGCTACGAATGAAGCCGAATGAACGTAAGAGCAATTGAATGATCCGTGTAGCTCTCCAGAAGGGAGATCGGTGTAAACCATTGGACCTGTGAAATGAAAACCAGGTCAATGGATAAAAAGGCATTACGACGAATATGGAACAAATTGGAGTTAGCAATTGACTTTTGTATATAAACAGAAAACAGGCCCAAAGCATGTGTTGCCTAGATGGAAGAAAGCAGTGATTCTTCAACGAGCACACGAACAAATTAGGCACAACGGGCAAATGAAACAGATGCAGCTATTCATCAGCGTTAGTGGTAGACTCGTATTCACAACAATGTGGTGACTCTGAATAAGCCATACTCCACGTGAGCAGGAACGAAGAACCAACTGATTACACTAAGGGCACCTTGGAACAAGTGACGGTAAAACAACCCAGTCAACGAATCAACAAAGACATCATGACGCGGAACGAGTGCCGGCATATTATTGTCATGGATGATTATTTCACGACGTGGGGTAAAGCGATACCCATTTGGTTTCAAGATGCAGCCACCGTTGCAAAAGTTTTCGTCTTCTAGTGGGTTTATCGATATAGAGCTCCTTTGTGTCTACATCCGGATCAGGGATCAGTATTTGGAAGCAGTTACTGCGCAGGGTAAACAAGATAATGAGGATAAGATAAGTGAGGACGACGCCGTAACATCCACAGAAGAACGGGCTAGTCGAGAGTACCAATAAGAATATTGCAAATATTTTCCAATGTCTCGTGAAAACTGTAAAAACCGACCGTTGGTATTACGTCTTACCGCTTTGTATGCTAGTTTGTCGTGCAGCCCTCCACACCACGACGGGATGCAGCCCTCTATACCACGACGGGATGCAGCCCTCTATACCACGACGGGATGCAGCCCTGCATACCTCAACTTGGGCCGCAAGCTTCGCCTACCGGTAGAACTGACGACACCGTCCGCTTCTTTGCCGTTGGCTGAGCATACTTTGTATAGGCAAACTGTTCAAAGAAGACTAAAGAAAGCCTTTCGTCAAGTCCAAAAAATGCAATAAGGGTGCGAACGAACTGAAAGGAAATCTGTGGCTGTCGGGCCCATGGGATTAGCAGTTACTTTGGAGACCAGGTTTTGCTCTACAGACAGTAGCTGAGCAGGAGTAATCTACTAGATATTACAGAACGTGGAACGGACCCTATGAAGTTGCATTTTTAAGGCTGCTGGTGATTTACTTGATGCTATAACTGGGTAGTTGAGGTGGTGAATTACTGATAGCTTACCACAACTGCTCGAAATCTCTCTACTAGTCATCAGTTACTACTCATGATGAAGTGGAGTTTATCTGGGCCGGGGCTCTCCAGATCGTGGAGCATACCGTTGAATTGCAAACAGAAGTCAGCGAGGTTACTAGAATATCAATAAATGGCAGTGGGGCCGACTCCGTCCTAGGGAGCGAGAAATGTAACGAAACTGAAACTAAACCAAGTGGGTCTTTTGGCCGGAACCATTGGTTATCTCCCCACTTTTGTTCCAAAATCAGACCAAATCGTCGAATGCAAAAGGAGGAGCCTAACCAAATTGTTTGGACTGGTTGTTATCGATCATTATTGATTTTTTGTCTTGTTCTGACACAACAGAGACGTACTTTTGCAAATGCGTTTTCTCGTCCTCTGTAGAAGCAGGGCTTGACCTCGATCACTTTTTTGTGAGCCTTAATTTGTGTTTAAAGAACTGAACCACATGAGGAAGTCCAAAGTTTGAAATACATAGTCACTTGGGAGAGGACATAGACAAAGAAATTCCACTGAAACTGTTAGGCATTTGAAACCTTGAACCGAATTGCTTCGCCCCTGGGTACCACTTCTTAGTATTACATATTTGAAAGACTAACGGCGCCCAGAGCAGTGAAATGAACTATATAGAAGAAAGATCTTAAATTGTAACGCACACCGTACCCTATCGCCTGTAGTCTCCAGCCATTGTTGGGGGTGGTGACTGTCACAAAGGGACTACACGTGGTATGATGGTTGGCGCGATTCCATGACCCTATGGGCCGTACAAGATGGCTTGTCTGAAGTCAGAGATTCAGTCAAGCATGCAAAGTTAGTGGGCATAGGCCTGACGAATTAGCCACCCGGTCCCCTTAGCAATTCAGTGGGGAAATGCAAAGAGGAATAGCCGGTCTAAGTTGATGGGCTCCAAGTCAGTGACTCCCATTTCCATTGCAAATAGATTTTTATTAGAGCCAAACCATAGTCTTTCTTCTGCTTAGCTGCTGGAATCCCTGGGAGTAACCGCTTGCCGTATTCCGTGAGCCACTTGTCTATAAAGATTTGCATACTGCCTCAATCTTTCGCCGGGCTAGCACTAGTCTTTACATGATGTAAAGTGGATAACAATGCCCGGCTTTTATTTACCTTGTGTTCTCTGTCCGCAACTGCATCTTTTGCCAACTCTGCCAACCTATCTAGTCCTCACTGCTCGGTAAGTGCGACGTTCATTTGCCGAGCAATGTTGTAATTGATTTTCAATCTGGTGGCCCAGGTCTTAGTCCTTGTCTGCCTACACGCAGCTGCTTACTCAGAGTGCTTACTCACAGTCAACTTGGTCAATAGTGGTGCTTGTCACTAGCAATAAACTTACTAGTGGCTTATGCCTTCTGTGCTACTGAAGCACAAATTCAAGTTTCGAAAGGCGTTATTCAGTTAGCTAAAAATAATTTTTCTCCTCATGATGTTTTCTGCGCATCTTTGGTAAAATAATTGGAGTTGTGGATCAACATTTCGTGGGAGTAGTATTGGATGACGGAATTTCACGCCTTTTTCCGGTTGATGGCTCTTTAGTTGCTCTAAGATTCCAGGGATCAGTTGGCACTCAAGAGAATCTTTTTCTTCTTCAACGGGCTGAAAGATAACGAGTTATGTGACGGCCTCATACTTCTTGTTTGCAAGACGGAAAACCCTAATATTGCAGTGGTAGCGAGTGATTTTAAGTTGGAAAAGAGGGCATTAGAAACTTGTTCAGGTGGGTGTTTGCCTTGTTCGACCAGTTTATGGATAGTCGGAAATGGCTTTTGCAGTTTTGTGAAGATAGTTGTTTACTCCTGTCTAATGCAAATTTTCTACACAGTTTGCACCCCCCGCAATCTAATTAAAGTGTTGACACCACAGAAGTTCTGAGCCAGACCAACAGCACCCATTTACTCTATCTTTGGTAGGATTTTCTTCAAAGCTGCACATCGTGCTAGTACGCCTACGTGGAATCCTACCGCAAAATAGTTTTGATACAATTTGCGATGTAGCCCAGTGACCACTGACGCAAACCGTAAATCCGGTTAGCCGCACAGCACCAGTCTAAAGTGAATGTTTGAGTGGGCTACGAACAAAAACTATCAGACCGGCGAAGAAATTTATTGGGCAACAACGTTGATTAGCCTTGTTATTAAATGAAACAGGTGATGCAAACCGAAGTCCAACGTACATCAAAAATACTGGATTTTGCTAAGTCTAATGGAGCGAAAACATCAGATCCCTACCCATAAGGGGTGAATAGGATGCGGCGACAACTACAAAATGAAGTGACAACAAGTCTTGAAAAAACTGTAAACCGATGTGTTAATTCAGTGGAGGAAATAGAAATGGTAGATGAGCCAGGCAATAGCTGAAGACTGTGCAGGATTATTCACAACAACGGCGGACGGTGAAATCTGATCAGTTTAATTGTGCTTGGTTAAAACAGAACCCATTCATGATAAGAAGTAAAGGCTCGACTCCTGGGTTGAACACCTCAGAGAAAACAATTTGGCTGATACGCAATAATTTGGTAACTCCGTCATCAATAACACCAAGTAATTGTAGGGCATCACCACGTTCCTCAGCAGAATCGGAAATGGAGTCGGACATTCGAATAATGAAGTGGATAAAATCAATCGGTCATGGCCAACGTCTTCAATCTGTCTTCAAACAAATTAAAGGATTATGAAAAGCAGCACTTAACTTCTTGTTCCATGATATTTATATACCTCACTGTCATAAGGTGAATCCCTGGTTGCTCCAGCCTTCAAGAAGAAAGCAAACACTCCAGTTTAACTTCAGTAGGTAACAAGACTTGAACATGGATAATGCTACACATTTGATACCGACAAACCAAAGTGACTTCTGTGAATGTGAGGCCGGATTTATCCCATATCTAGGTTGCATCAATCGCATTTTTAACTTCAAAGTCCACCGCACACCGAATAACAACATTCTCAGTTTTATTGACAGGAAGAATGCATTCAAATGAGTTTACCAAACTATACTTTTCAATGCCTTTCACCTGATGCCCGAAACGTCCATTAATCTCCTGCTAGCGTTGCGCTCGTATATCTGTTGTAGTCAAATGTTGTCCGGTGAACTATCAAATTCATTTCAGGCGACTAGCTTTGGTGGATAAATGCCCAATTTCACATTTCTTGTTTAATTTTTCGGCGACGAGGTAACGGGGCCTACTTTATGAGGTCTTCAAGGTTAAGGCTTCAAAACGGGAAGTGATGAGGAGCTTTGCAACCTACATTGTGCAGACAACCTTGTGTACAAAATGCTCAGTGTGCGCGGTACAGACTCAAGAGAACTCTAGCTTCAATTTATACGTGATTTATATCTTAAATTGCTACTGCGAGTTTGAGTGTGAGCAGTTTCGGACCTCATACTCGGTTGACCACAGTTGGCCGTTTCAGTCATCTGAACAGATTCTTGGCTAGCGACCTTGGCATGTGGTAGAGGTGGGCACGTGTGTCCAAGGCTCAAGCAGCGTACGCCTGACTGGAGCACTTGTGGCATCAACATGAGATTTCAACGGAGATCGAAGGTTGCATGCCTTTTTCTGCTCTTTTTTCAGTTTTATTAAGTGATTTCTAGACTCGGAGTCCACCTGGTGAAGATATTCGTCGTGATCATCCATGCTTGCGTAGTGTCTATTACTGGACAACAACTGCGTGAGCAATATGCAGGTTAGCAATTCAGTATTACATGCCAGCATTAAGAGTATTTTATTACGCTTTAGGAACGCCGTTGGTTGAGCCACACATTGCTAATGGTATACACTCCTCCACCACAAACTACCTTATTTTCGTTTCTCCCACGGAAAGAAGGGAGCCTTTTGAAGGTCAACAGATAATGCAGAAGCCTACGACAATCATAGATACACCAAACCTAAACAAAATAGGTACATCCTGTTTTCGTGGTTATGGTCCGAAAGGCCCATGGACCAGATAGTTGGAGATAATGAATATGGCTGGAAGCTGTGAGTGATGGGGATTGTTGCCACTTCACATAAAATTGTAATGACTAAAAACGTGCGCTAGTTAATTAAAATTGCATTCTTCTTGTCGATGTCTACGGAATTTTCTTCCTTTTACCATTGTAGTTCCATTTCCTGTCCAGGTTGCGTTTCCATTTGTTCTCCTTGAGCATCGACTTTATTGCTGCTGTGTGAATTACCATTAGTGGTTAAAAAAATGTGATGTTGACGCCACAATTGTTTTAAGTTGGTTTATGCCAGTGGGAAACTGATACTTTATCCGTTATAAGACAAGGAAGTAGGATGAGACTACTAAGTAAGTTAATCCGCTCCACTCAGTTCTGCCTCCGCAATCCCATCATCCTAATTCTTCGACAACATTTTACACCTCAAGGGTGCAAACCAGATTCCAAACAGGGCTACAATGACAAAGAAAACGAGTACCGTGCTTTGGTTCTCACTTGGATCTGCAACATAGCCAGACTATTTTAAGCTGAGCAATATCACGCTTGAAAATATCAAAGCAAATATACTGGATCTCACGAGAAAAAAGGATGACTTCCGTTAACATACAAATAGCAAAATTAAAAGGATTAAAGGGAGCAATCTTTATGATTAGCTTTACAAGTAGTGAATTCAGGTAAATGACTGCCGTAGACACAAACTAGGCTTCAATTTTTTTCATACTGACATCGGGTTGAGGGCATGCATTTCGGTGACAGTTAGAACCAGAGAAGTAAATGATTGATTAGGTCAGCCGGTTTTTAGATCAAGAACGACTAAAATGGTATGTCTGGAGAAAGTGTGCCGGCTTTCAGGGTCTGCCCCAGAGCGAATTTTGCCAAGCTGAAGAGAAAACAACTTATTTCTTCTAAGTACCCATCTCTGGCTTTGAAGCTTCCAGCAAGGACCAAATTGTACGATGAATGAACACTTTGGAGTAACCAGTAGACGTCCAATTTTTGCTTCAGAAGAGCTGTATTCAATGAGTGCAAATACGACAAACTGACATCGGCGCCCCTAATGGACCTGCACTAATGGATAAAGAACAGGCCAAAATATAGCACAAAATGGTCATCATCTGGGGTCCAGTTAAATAGTGAAAGCTCAGTTGGCACGCTTCCTGCAATCAAGAGACCAACATGATCAGAATATCTCGAGACTAGATCACCTGATGCTTGACGAATGAAACGAGCGGGGAGAGCTGTATCTGGGATGTCAAAAGTGATTATATAAGTAGAATGTTGTATGGTCGTTTTGGAGCAGTGCGCATCCGTTTCAAACGTTTCAAGTGGTGCAACTTTCCACTTTGTTGCTACATCTGGTTTAGCCTGCAGATATTGAAGAGAGCCAAGTGACTTGAATACATAGACGCAAACGTTGTGCATAAGTTACTTTAAATCATTCCACTAATTTTATGATCAAAAAAGCCTATGGAGCTGTGATATTTTGTGTTCCTTGTAGTCCTCATTAATGATTCCTATGGAAAGCGTGCTAGAACTTTCAGGAGTGTGCAGAAATTATACAAGCCATGGAATTTTCGCAACAGCAAAATTTGAAGAACACTCCCAAGGGTTGTGAGGGCAGATATAAATGTATACATATTTAGGGCCCGTAAGGACTACCACTGGCCGGCGTTCGCCACAGGTTGTCCATAACCGGCTTTAATTACTTGATTAAACTCTCAAACTTTCAGAGTTCCCTGTACCCACACAATCAGCGACAATCTCATAATGCTGTATGTGAAGCTTGTTTCCCAAAAACCATTTAAAACAAAACACAAATTCACATCCTTTTGGGACAAAAACGGAAAGCCGACCTTTGTTATCTTGCCGTTTAATATTCTTTCCTGTTGAGCCCATTTGAATAAGTATATTTACCCGATGCTGGTTTAGCAATAGGGTTGCTTCGAGCAAGTGTAATATATATAAGTCAATTTTGACCCTAATTAGCACTTATTTAAACCTTAATTTGCATGTCTACTTATAGAACGCACGTTGGTGGTGTTTACGGAACTTAACCACAATGAATACCACTTGATCCGATGCTAAGCTCAATATTCTCTGTCTGAATGACAGCATACCTTAAATGCCATCCAGTAAGACTGGAGCCTATGCTTGTGTAACAGCAGAATCCTTTGTGAAGCTTTACACGGTATACCCATTATACACAGGCTTGAAACCAGGCGTGGTATCAAACAACTCTTAAAACTTCACAGAAGGTGGACAACTAAAAGGAAAATAACGAACCAAATGCTTGCTTATGTGGTTTCACCGTACAGCATTATGACCGCTACAAGCTGAGATGCAGTGGCATACACCAAGAAGGCATGACGACTCGGTAGAAATCCAGAATGTAAAAAGGTAATGGGTCGAGCTAAAACTAAATAAGCCAACGGCATGCAAAGAATTCTTAATAAACAGCCAGCGCTCAATAATGCCCTGAATTAGAAAAAATCAGCTTTTATCAAGAAGGCCTTAAAAACTGATAAATCGCTTGCATCAGATAGCTTATTGCAATCAAACGACGCTGCACCATGTTTTGAGCTTTCTAAAAAGCACATGGACAGCTTAACGCACATTAAAGCCTGGCTGGAATCCAGAGAGTGCCCCGCTGCGACTGGCAGTCTTGTGGACAGGCCCTCCATTTGTAGCTAGCAGCAATGTGGTCATCGAGTAAGAGCTCACTAAGCAGCAGCATTTGGTGGTATGATCATAAGGCCGTCAAATATTTCTCGTTTTCGGAACGACGGGATTCGAGACTAAATGGGCTTTTTAGATATGCCGCAAATGACACCAGCCGACCTACTTTAGCATTCATGTCCCCTCGTAAAGTCACGATGTCACCCCGCCTTAATGTGTGTAAGAGGTCGCACAATCTGTTGGCGTTTACGCCGAGACAAAAGACAAGCTGTGCTTGCCACAACAGCCGCTTTTTGCCCTGAACAAGCTTCTAAAGATCACTTCACATAGCCAGCTGTCCTCTGGGACCCAGTCAAAAAGTGCAGACTCAGCCCTGCCACTGGCATTCATACAAACACCAGAAGCCGCAGCCTCAAGGTCCCTAGGAAGGAGTAGATAAAACTTCACGGAATAACTAGATGGGGGTGTTAGTCGGATGACATAGCCGGAGTCTTAAATGCGAGTATCTTGCGCAAAACATGCTGATTGTTAGGATCTCCAGCGCACGAGCTAAACGCCCTTGTTGACCTTCGCGCAAAAATATTCGCAAATTGAATGTGGATTTTTAAGAAAAATAAAAGAACAAAACATTGCTGAAGGAAGTGGATTTGGTAGGATTTTGATGCTATCCGAGACAGAATGCAAGGTAAAGGCAACAGGACTTATTTCAGTGACACTAACACCAGCACAGCCAATTGCCGTTCCAAATATAATTTAAAGAAATAAGGAGGAAAGGGAAAGAATAACGCCAATTAGTGGAGAATACATCATTTGTGTAAGGCAAAATGTCGCTCCTGCAAATGGAAGAAAAGCCGAAATTGTTTTCGCGGAAATCGGTCAAATGTATGGTTGTATGTGCATGAGCTGCTTTACTCAGTTGCCCATTCCTGAATATGCTTTTTATTCCAGGATGCACCCTTGGCCTTTTCGCGGCCAAGAGCTTTCTGTAAAGCGGCAGAATCATTTTACACAAGCCGGTAGGAAGTTGATAGGTTCCTACGCCCGTCCTAGAAAATCCCATCAGGGCAGTAAGATATGACGAGTGGCAATCAGCTAATTTGGATGGCGGGCTACACTCGCCAGGTGGCACAGCCACTAGAGAGCTCCCATGGTTATTTTTAAGGAGATCGCCTGGCAGGCAGAAACATATCACCCTTTGACACTGTCGCTGCTTGTCCACGATCGCTTATTCGGTAGGCTTGGGCTTACCTTATTCTAGAATATCAATCTGGATGGTAGGAAAAGTAGTAAGTTCCATAAGGTGACTTGATAACATTGAAGATGAGGAAAAAAATTGGAGGCTATTGAAATCTAAATAAGCGATGCACGAACAGCACTAGGTACCACACACTCAAAGTTAAAACGCAAAAAATATAATACAAAAATAACCGGGAAATTACCATTTATGAGTGGACAAGGAATTCAGAAGTTTGGTCTTCTGTAGGAGTGAGACGGTTCCCCGGTAGTGGTGATTTTCAAGAACAGATGTGTGCTGTAGAGCTACTTTTAGTTATTATTGCTGACAAATTGAGTTTACCTGATACATTTCAGCTAAAAAGTGTTCCGTTTTCTCCAGATAGGACTGATTGAATCCAGGATGATCCAAATCGTGACCACATGCAGCCAAAGAAGAGACCACAAAATCAAAATTGCTGATAACCTTTCTGTTCTATCAACCTGAATCAGTCTAACCACAAGTACAAACTCTAAGATCTCGGAGCATACAAAGAGAAGCTTGGACAACGTCAGCGGCATGTATGGCGTTATGAAAGATATTGCACTCATGATAGCTGTTTTCAAAAAACCCTGGAAGTTTGTAAACAAAATGTATCCAACTCACTGAAGGTGGACACAAGTGAGAGGCAATCGATTTTGAATTTCTCAATAAGTTTGTACCTCCTGAAAATATAAAGTCCCAAACCCAATAAAGGGTGACCTAATCCAAACAGATATAGGTTCATCGTTCGCAAGCATTTTATTGTATAATGCAAACCATTTGTTAGCCTTTCTAGAGAAAATACATTGAAATTCCAGTTTCTGCATGCTTTTAGATAAGTCTTTAAGAAACAAATTGAAAATACAACGAATATTATAGCTTACAATGGAGCATAAGGTGTAACTAACGTCAGTCAAACCTCTATGCAAGGACGATCCACTTGCGTTAAGCACTGAGATTCGCTTCGGTTTGCCGAGTTTTCTGAAAGCAAAATACTCCGGTTACATTTTTCTCTACCCTTTTTTGTCTTCATTGGGGGTTGTCAATTCCATCGATATCTCATCATGGAACTCAAAAATACCCTTTTTTTGAACTGTCCATTAAAACACGGACGGGCCATGGCCGCATCAGCGAGTATATTCGGGATCCATATTGATAATTTCAAGAGCCGGATTGCTCAACTGCATCCTTCTAATTTAGGGTTCAAATTCAGATGCACCCCTGATTAATTTTGTGCATCGGTTCCAAATGCACCGCCAGCCAGAGCCTCCGTAAAGTATCATAGTAGGATGACGATTGAAGACGTGAGAAGGGCTGCAGGATCACTACCCTGGTTACCAGAAAAAAATTAGGCCCTGTTGCAAACAAATTTTGGACAGTCATTAAGAGAGGACTACCCTTGCTGTCGGAGGAGCGTGGCCATCTTAAGGCAATTAAAATTAATCACCACCCACCACGGTGGAGTCCAAAAATCGGGAGAGCGCTGAAATATCGGTGAATCAGCTGGGCAGCGTACGAACTGCACCGTACCCATCAGATATACAGGAGCTACAGACAGCCGCGTAATATGGCGCAAGCGCCCCCAACGGAAAGCACTTGATTAAGCGCGACATAGCAAGGAGTATTATAAGAAAACCTAGAGAGTACTGCGTGTATGCAGGCTAAGAAAAGTCAGAGACCGTGTCGCTGCCCCACAGTGACTGCACGGGAACCTAGTGTCGACCGAGAAAGCAAATATCAGCTGGAGATTGTCAAGCTGGGAACTGCCCAAACAGCGACAATTCCAGAACTACTGGTAACAGATGAACATGTCTTGAGTTGGAGTAAAGCTTGCTAAATGAGCTTAAAGCAACCGGTACAGATGGGGTACACTTGTCAATCGTTCGGCAACTGTTAGAACTGCTTGAACCTGATGCTATGCGTTCCAGAAACAAAAGAGCAAACCCAATGTTGGAAGCAATGGACACCTGTTTAAAATATGTCATTCTCGGTGTTTAATAGGCTGGAAGCCAAGCCCATTTCCGATGGTCGCAAAACCAAACTGAACTGTTTCACAGAACGAATTTGGACTTGGGCCAATCGCGTGACCAGAATTCTTCTGATAGTACGCTGTATTTTTCGTCCTCCGTCAATTCCAGGCCCATTTCAACGGGTCTGGCAAAGGGAACCGGAATGCGGAGTAATTCTTGTTAACCTGGCGGCCGGACATTTTTTGGATCTCAAGTCTCCGTAGTTTATTTCCAGAAGGGAAGAAAATACCAATCTTTAGCATCTATCACTGCCAGTTCTGTTTGCCGGTTGCAATTTGGTTTGCAGCAGGCCCCTCATATCCGCTATAATGAGAAACAGTTAGAGACATCTCTTTTTTGATACTCGAGAACATACACTGTGCTTGCGCTCCATTATTTCACAAAGTCATACCGACATAATCATCACTGGATATGCATTGCAACGGCCCGCATCCCAGCTCTCTATTGCCGGTTGTCGTCAGTACCTCGTCTTGTCTAGTGATATTTTAAAGGTGTTGTCTTCTTCATTACTTCCCACTTCTGGTGACAGCTTGTTCCAAGCCCCGACTACTATGTTACGGAAAACATTTGCACCCACGTTACACTCAGGGCGGAACTGGTAAGGCTTCACGACACTGCTTCGCGTTCCATCTTCGGTAGCTTGTGTGAACATGTCACTGGGGTCTACTCCCTTCAAGCTCTCCAGTATCTTAAAGGTTTTGATCATATCGATTCGGACTCCATATTACTCCATTGCATACACATGTAGGTCTTCCATTTTCTGGTGTATGGCGTTATTCTCTGTCCCTGAACCATTTCTAAACCTTGGTTTTCTTCCCCGAACGAAGAATATATCGATAGGATGTCCAAAACCCAGTTAAGTGCGGTTGATAATTCACCGAATGAAACCACTTGCCGAAATCTAGGTAGCGAAACTCAAAACTCCCCGCTGTGGAGTCTGGCCATAGTCTTATCCACAAGCCTTGGAAGGTTCAACAGACATGACCCCCTCTCACTGCATCCCTGCCGGGCTTTACATGGTAGTAAGCAGACCATCAGGTTCTCACTCACGTTCTCCTTCATCAGTTCTTCAAGATACATGCAAAGGGCACACCTGGGGCTCACAGGTCAATAGTTTTCTACCCTTTTGCGCAGATCTTTCCTATAAACAGCTTCCAATGCTGCTGCCCTCCAGTCCAACGGCGGTTTATCTTGGCCCATGGTGGCCTGGAAAATGTTGATAAGGGGCCCACTCCGTATAATGGCTAAATGTTTTCAGATATCCCGGTGAATCCCGCCCGGTCTTCAGCATTCGTTCAGGTTTATCTCTTCCAGTTCTCGTTGAGATTCCTCAACTGTCATTTGCGGTTGGGTAATCCTGGTTGCAAAACATGGGTGGCCAGTAACCACTGGCCTCCCCTCACGCGATGGGTGCACATTTGTACATTTGCATATTTGCGGGGGAATTTGGCTTTACTGCTCTATTCATATGCTTCTACTCCATCCATCAATGTAAGCCTACCTACACCACTACTAAATGATTATTTTGGTTGCATTTGCTGACAGTTCATTTTGTCCAGGTGAACTCGAAATTTCTTCTCGCTGCCCTCAATACTTTTATTTCTTGGTTTCTACACATGGCATACTGATTCCAGAACCGTCGGGTTTGCGAGGATGTGTACTTCAGCCGATTTCTGTATCTATTACATAATGATCCCTTAACCGCCGCCAGCCAACAGTCTGGTTTATTTTCTTGATTGTGCTTTTCCAATGGGAGAAATTCATCTAAAAGTTGACGGTTGATTTCCTTGATCTTTTCTGACGCCACGTCCACATTCGCATTTTTGTCGCCAGCCACCCAGTTCTGTAGGCATGAGCTCGCCTTCAGCTTATCTATATCGGAATTCCCAAAATTCCTTCGCAGTCTTTCGGAAACATTGTCTTGTCTACGTTGGAATATGAAAGCGAGCACTCTTGCCTAGCGCTACGTTACAAATTAATTCCCGGATGCTGTATGTACATTGGATTTATTTAATCATTTCGTTTGTCATGAGAAGTAAATGCCGAGGCACCACCAAAACTCGATGAAACTACTATCATGCAAACTAAGGCCATATGGTGGTAGAAATACAGATGTAACACACAAACATGAATGGAGAATGACTACACCACTCTACTCTGCAAAAGACTGAGCAAACACTATGGATTGTCCAAGAAAATCAGGAAAACTTTCATTAGTTTAAAATGACAGAAAACGCCGTTGTCCACTTCGTTTACTTGCAACAACCTGCAATTAGGTGCCCGAGGAATAAATGGATGTTTCGATGAAAAAATTTTCCACGTTTGATTCAAAAGGCGGCAATGTCCCGCCAGGGCAGTGGGCAGGAAGCAAATGGGAAATTCCACGATGAAAATGTAGGATGAGCACGACATGACAGCACATACGATGGGTGGGATTTTGTGAGTTGCGGCGTTCGAGTACAACGAGAATGAGCAATATGTTGCAAAAACGAGAAATTTCGTTAAGATGAAAATATCGATGAACAATACCCGTCAAATAATGTGTACATTTCTGGATTTCCGAGAGTCACGCACAGGGCAAGAGAAAATTTGTACAAAGATGGTGTGCTGGAAGCATGAAAACGAAAATCCTACGATGAAACTTTAGTTTTTGTGTTACATGAATAACTGGAGCAAGGTCGGAGTCTGCAAAATGATACGCTAAGTTCGAGTTTTCCAGAACACTGTCTTGAAATGTGCAGAATGGCGGAGTATTTCGGTGACAAGGACGCACAATACAAGTTTTCTATCCGCTTGTTTCTCATGAGGTGCATGGCTCAGCCAGGTCCGCTGTGCATGGTCCTTTTTGAGACTTGTTTCTCAGTGAACTTTTGACATTCATGCAGACGCCAGCTGAAATGTTCTAATGGGATGGCTAGCATATTGGATCAGGAATAAAAGTCATCAGTGGCCCACTTTGTGGAACTATTCTCTCTTTAGGGTCCATTTTGCGTTTGCTGGGGTTCAGCCACAGCTGGTCATGCATGAGCTACCACCGATGCTACTAATTCGGACTGTTAGGAAAGGTCATCACTGAATTGAGTGGCGGAGGGTAGAGCGGACTGGATTTTGGGACAGGAGTTGTCACGGGATGTTATAAAGTGTTGGGAAAAGAGAAGCATGGGAATACTAGCATCAGTAAGCTGTGTTTCAACAGGACGGTAGCAACTTTTATCACATGGTAATTTCTATAAACAACTCAATTAATTGAGAAGTAAAGGAAAACGGCAGCAGCTTTTCTAAACGTCAACATACGTGCCAGGTGTGCGTCGTGAGAACGGGAGCAGGTTGAAGACTAGGTTGGTGGGTGGTGAGGCATAAGCGAACATTCCGACGTGCTACTTCCTCAGATTTTCGGCAACGCAGCCGAATGCATATCTAACGAATAAGGTGGATGTGGGGTTGCCCCACTTGCAGAGTCAAGTGTGAGCAGACATCGTTCATATCCGTTGTTGAAAGCACCGCATTCCTTCGCAGCCCGAGTTTGCTTATGTTGCTGGGTTCAAATTTGTCCCGTCAGATTGATTTACTTAACAGAGGAACGGTTGAGTTCATACGGGTGCCCGCCATAGTTCTTTCGCCTGATCCTAATTTTTCGCGTGATATATTTTTTCGCAACTTCTGGGTGTGGTCTGCTTTCCCCGCGTTTGGACATGCTTAGGCGAACACCCCCGTCGTTGGGGGTTTCGTGTACGAACTAAAGAAAACCGAAGTAGGTATAAGCAACCTCGGAGTATGTTGGCTCATGCCGTTGTGCACAGATCTGCACTTATTGCTTCGTATTCTGCGACGCCTTAAAACAACCATTCATTAACGAGTGCCGCTTGAAGCCTGCTAATGTGACCTGGTTTGGCACGTAAATAAACAGGTCATCCTACCGGGCAGTCTTTCGCAGAACCGGGGCGATTATTTTTTGAAAATAGTGGTTTACAGGATTTAGTGGAGCAAGTGAGTGGGATCAGGTGGGTAGACAGGAAGAGTGTGGGAAACCACTGAGAGGGAGAAGCACTGCATCTGATAGAGATGTTGAATACTTCTGCCACACGTATCGAAATATAACCCGCACCTATTTCACCATCATCATCACCATCGTTCAGCATTAAGCAGCAAGGCAACCTTCACTGACCGATGCTTTTTTTCTCCAAAGTTACAAGGTTTTATAGAAAGAGTGAATATTCATGGGGAAAAGAAAGAGGACCTACACAGGTGAGAAAAGATAAGATGCTGCTGCAACCAGCATACGGGACAGTCTAACTGTACAAATGCACTCTTCCAATCATTCTGATTCGGTAGAAAATGACAACATGATCACCGCTGTTCACGGTTCACTTCCATATTCTTAAGTGTCTCCAGCCAGCAAGTCGACGAGTCTTTCGGACTCTGACCACAAAGAGGTGGGACAC